>BPTQ01000006.1:140841356-141092416 GCA_019973895.1 Chrysanthemum seticuspe
AATAATAAAAATTGAACAAGCAACGGAACTACTCAATGTTGATTTCTTAAGGTTTGAAGAAATCTCCAAAATTCGTATCTTTAAAAAAGCTTAAGGAAAAAGCCATTTCGTAATATATTTTGGTAAAAACGAAGTGATAAAAATCTTTCGAAAAAGAAATTTAGTAGTGAATCAAATAGTACTCCATACAATTGATTTAAAGAAAATAGTAGAAAGCTCCAACAATTTTTGTTTCTGGAACTATCTAGAATTCGTGAGCCTCTAGCAATCACAACGGATACATTAGTGTTCGTTTGATTACCTTCTAGAGATGTTGAACATAAAACATCGCCTTTCATTTGTGTTCAATATTATTGATTCTGAGAAACTAGGAGATACCTAGAAAACTAATATCTTTGAGATACAAAGCCTATAAAATGTTCTGAACTTTCTGAACTCTTTTCGATAAAATAATGTATGATAGTACCAAAGAATATATCCGTTCTTTGGGATTACTCGCAAATGTTACATGCGAGGATTATGATTGTATCTGGTTCGTACGTAGATCTGTTCGTACGTTGATTAGTATAACAAAACAATTAGTATAACAAATAAGACTCATTCGAGATGTACTATGCCGCGGTTGGATAGAAATTATGCCGCGACTGAAAATGAGATATGACTCGAATAGAGAGGATGCACCTAAGCATGAAAGTCGTCCTTGTACTAAAGACGAAATTGTGAAGACGACTTCACCCTGAAGTCGTCTTAGGTAAGAAGAAGCCGTCTTAGAGAAGCCATCTACGAAGCCGTCTTAGTCATCAAATGGAATTAAGGGTTGTTAGGAGGGGATTTGACCTTAAACTGCTCCAATTCAAGGTCAAAGGAACTATCTAGCTATTACGACAACTCCTAACATGGTAAAATGCTTTTCTAAAGGTTCGTTCTAGAAGGGGTATAGAATTTGTGAAGACTCGATACTTACCGGTCATAGAACTCCTAGTCGTTGTTTTTCAGTCTTCTTCTTGTAAAGATACTACTGACTTGACACTTTGTGGTCTAGAAACATCGTTGTTTACTGTAGTACATGTAGTTTTGTATATTCAAGTTATGATAAGAGTAGTGAAGGTCCACACAATTGAGGACACTCTCCACTTAGTAACTTTAATTACCCAAACTACAGAGAAATGGTTATCGGTAATGATGACCTCATCGGTGTACAAACTCAAGCTTTTGATACCATGTAACTATTGGTAGACTAAATAATTTCAAGTCTTGTAAAATATCCGAAACATAGAGTTTCTATAATCAAAAGATCCATAGAGGATCAAAGAGTCTTAGTTATTATAACTTGTGTTTACTTTCCGCTACAAAATACAAGTTGTAGAGATCTTCCATTAGTTTGCTTGTGATTACATAGGCAACACTAACGATCTCCGAGTGCTTAAGATCTATCAAGGTCTTTGTTTTTAACAACCTCGAAAGATGATAAAAGAAATTTAGTTAACATACCTCATGATAAACTAAGTGATGATTTAAAGAAAAAGCTTTCTAAAAATAGTGAAGCAAAAATGGTTTTATATAATGCTTTACCGAAAAAGGAATTCGAAAAAATTTCTATGCTTAAAACCTCTAAAGAAGTTTGGAATTCTTTAGTTGTAACTCATCAAGGCAACGAACAAGTTAAAAATAATAAAATTGATTTATTTGTTCAACAATATGAACAATTTTCAATATCGGATGAGGAAACTATAGATCATTCATTTGCTAACTTTAATACTATTATTACATCTTTACAAGCACTTGATGAATCTTGTTCTAGTCGTAATCATGTTAGGAGATATCTAAGGGCACTTCCATCGAAGTGGAGATCCAAGGTGACGGCGATCGAAGAGTCAAAAAGATTTGACAATCCTCACCCTCGATGAACTTATAGGCAACCTAAAAGTCTACGAGCTTGTCCTTGCTAAAGACTCCGAAGCCTCAAAGGTGAAAGAGAAACACAAATCTCTTGCCCTCAAAGCCAAAAAGGCTTCAAGCGATGAAGAGAACTCCTCCTCGAGTAGTGACGACGAGGAGTACGCTATGGCGGTAAGGGACTTTAAAAAGTTCTTTAGAAGAAAGGGAAGATACGTCAAACAACCGTATGACGATAAGAAAGGCTTTCGGAAAAGCAAAGAGGACGAGAAGCCAAAGGATGATCGTACTTGCTTTAAATGTGGGGACCCAAACCACTTTATTAGTAAGTGTCCCAAACGGGATGATCAAAAGGCGTTCGTGAGTGGCACGTGGGGAATGAGCGACGAGGAGGACGAATAAATTTGTCTCATGGCAAATGACGAGGTATGCTTAAAGGTCGACCTAGACCCGGATGAATGGGTCAAGGATAGCGGGTGCACGAGGCACATGACCGGCAATAGGGATCTATTCTCCACATATGAATCCTTCAATGGAGGTAATGTGGTGTTTGGAAATAGCAAAAGTAGAATCATCGGTAAAGGTATGATTTCTAACAAATCTCTAACCATTAACGATTTGTGTCACGTAGAAAACCTAAAATTTAATCTCTTAAGTATAGGACAAATATGTGATAAAAAGTGCAATGTGCTTTTTGCCAAAACCGGTAGTAAGATATTAAAAAATGGCATAACCATAGGAAAAGGGATTAGGAAACATGGAGTCTATGTCATTAAAATCGGTAATGAACCTAAAGACAAACTATGTCTTACCTCTATGGATGATACTTCGACCTTATGGCATCAAAGATTGGGTCACGCCAACATGCGACTTCTTCAATCGCTATCATCCAAAGATCTAGTAAGAGATCTACCTAAGTTAAAATATGAACATCACTTTTGTGATGCTTGTAATGTAGGAAAACAAGCTCATTCTAGTCATAAAGCTAAAAACATGGTGTCTACAACTAGGTGTATAGAATTACTACATATGGATTTATTTGGTCCATCCGCTATCCAAAGTTATGGAGGCAACTATTACACTTTGGTCATAGTAGATGACTACTCTAGGTATACATGGACACAATTTTTAAAGAACAAAACGGAAACCTTTAATTATTTTGAAATATTAAGCAAAAAGATCCAAAGACAACTAGGAAGTCCTATAGTGTCCATTAGGACGGATCATGGTAGGGAATTCGATAATGAAGTGCAATTTGGAGCCTTTTGTGACGCTAATGGTATTACTCACAACTTCTCGGCTCCACGCACTCCATAATCGAATGGGGTAGCAGAAAGAAAGAATAGAACCCTACAAGAAATGAGTCGAACCATGCTTAATGAACAATCCATACCTCAAAAGTTTTGGTGTAATGTCGTTGATACTTCAACGTACATACTCAATCGAGTCTTAATTAGACCAATCTTAGGTAAAACTCCATATGAGTTACTCCGAGGCAAAAAGCCTACGTTAAATCACTTTAGAGTCTTTAGAAGCAAATTTTTTATTCTTAACACTAAAGATTACCTTACAAAATTTGATCCTAAATCAACCGAAGGTATCTTTCTAGGTTACTCGCCAAATAGCAAAGCTTACGTCATATTAAACAAAGAAACAATGAAGGTAGAAGAGTCATTAAATATAAAATTTGATGAAAGTCCACCCAAACCCTCTGCACCTCTTGTCGATGACGAGATCATAGAAAGTGAAGATATAGTAATAAAGAAAAAGATAAATGAAGAAGAAGAACCTTTAAATGATGAAATCATAAACATTAAAGAGTCCAAAGATCACCCCGTAGATAAAGTCATAGGAAAGCTAAATGAACGAACATTAAGGTCTCAAGTTCAAAATCAAAGTAGCTTGTTTTGTTTCGTTTCAACCATAGAACCTAAGAATACACAAGAAGCCATAAAAGATGAGAGTTGGGTAATGGCTATGCAAGAAGAACTAAATCAATTCGTTTCTAATGATGTTTGGACACTTGTCCCTCCACCTAGTAATCAAACCATAATAGGAACTAAATGGGTTTATAAAAAAAAAATAGATGCAAACGGAGTAGTGTCTAGGAACAAGGCTAGACTCGTTGCCCAAGGGTATAACCAACAAGAAGGAATAGACTTTGATGAGACCTATGCCCCCGTGGCTAGATTGGAGTCTATAAGAATACTTCTTGCGTATGCTTGTGCTAATGATCTAAAGCTTTATCAAATGGATGTCAAAAGCGCTTTTCTAAATGGTTTCATTAATGAAGAAGTATATGTAGCTCAACCTCCGGGCTTCATCGGTTTTGAAAAACCCAAACATGTGTATAAATTAAAGAAAGCCCTTTACGGTCTTAAACAAGCTCCAAAAGCTTGGTGTGATAGACTCAAGTCATTTTTAATTAAACACAACTATACCATTGGGTTAGTTGACAACACACTTTTTACTAAGAAAAGAGAGTCACATATAATCATAGTGCAAATATATGTAGATGATATTATATTCGGATCCACTTGTCAAGACATGTGTGACGATTTCTCTAAAATCATGCATGACGAGTTCGAAATGAGTATGATGGGAGAACTTAGTTTCTTTCTTGGTCTACAAATTAAACAAGTAGAAGATGGTATCTTCTTTAATCAATCTAAATACATAAAGGAGATGTTAAAGAAATTTGGTCTAGAAGAGTCGAAACCAATTAGGACACCAATGTCATCCGACACCAAACTCACAAAAGATGAAGACGGCGAATCCGTAGATAATACTAAATATCGTGGCATGATAGGTAGCCTTCTCTATCTCACGGCAAGTAGGCCGGATATCATGTTTAGTGTTTGCTTATGTGCTAGATTTCAAGAAGACCCTAAAACATCACACCTAGAAGCCATAAAAAGGATATTTAGATACATTAAGGGTACAACACAATTAGGATTATGGTATCCTAAGGGCACGGGAGTAGAAACAATTATATATGCAGATTCTGACCATGCAGGTGATTACGTTGATAGAAAAAGTACAAGTGGGGTATGTACTTTCATGGGATGTTGTTTAACGTCTTGGTTTTCTAAGAAACAAACGGCACTAGCAATATCAACAACCGAAGCCGAGTACGTCTCCGCCGGCAAAGCATGCCAACAAGCACTATGGATGAAACAAGTGTTAGTCGACTACGACATTCATCTAAGCGACATAGCCATCCTATGTGACAACAAAGGTGCCATCGACTTAAGCAAGAATCCGGTATTGCATTCTCGTACAAAGCATATAGAGATCCGTCATCACTTCTTAAGAGACAATGTTCAAAAGGGGAACATCTCTATTGAGAAGGTAGCATCCGAAGACAACATAGCCGACGTCCTCACCAAACCGTTGAAGCGAGAACAATTCAACCTACTTCGTCTTGGTCTTGGTCTAATGGAACAAACGTCGTAACTTATTTGACTCTACAAGGTATGTAAACACTAGCCTTCTTCTTTCTGAGTCTAGGATCTCTATTTCACGCACAACTCACAAACAATACGGGAATTTTCAAAACCCAAGATAAGTTTTCCACTTATAGCTTTCTAATTTTTTTTTCAAACACATACACATTTTCAAAGAAAACCTCTTCTCAAAATGTTTTCTAAAAGGATGATACCTTCCCGTATCAATTTCATAAAAGCAATTTCTCACGTCTAGAAAAAATCGCTTTTTCATTATTAATACAAAGTAAAAACCCGTTTTTATTGCATCTCATGTCTTTTGAATGCTAAAGGGGACACATAACTAATATGTGTTTTCGGGTACATTAATTTAAGCAACAATGAATTAGGAGCATTGATAACACTAAATTACGTACTTATGTACTAAATATGTGTTTTCGGGTTATCTCAATAGGATGCTTTTCTTCTAGTTTATTTTTTTTAAGAGTCGAGATAACCGCAACTCCAAATAGTTTGCATATAGGCACACACTAGGCAAAAATGTTTCCAAAAGGAAAATTTTGTCCTGCCTGAATCACCAGACCCACGGATCCCAGCCTTCATGCTGGACGGATCCCTCTAGGGAAGGATCCGTGGGATCCGTGAGACAGAAGCTGTTTTTACATTCTATTTTTCTCACTTTGGATGAAAAATCCACATTTGTTTTAATTTTTTGGAGTATGCTCTTTAATGCTTGTGTTCTCATGATCACATGCCTTAAATTCATATCTAATCATTAGATTTTAATCCACATTTTGGGTCAAGCATTCATTACAATGCTTTATTTTTCTATATATAGAACTCCCAAAATGCTTGCATAATCCATCTCATCCTCACAAACACAATACAACATGTCATCCACAAACCCTTTAGATGAATCACCTAGTACAAACAATCATCTCCATGAAATTCAAACCTTTGTACTTCCACCTTCCAAAATACCAAAATCAAACTCTAGGATATCCGCACGGATTAGTATCCGACCTTGTTGCTTAGCAAAACCATCAACTAATAGCTCATCACAATCAAATAACTCACCACAAAATGCTTCCCTCATAGCACCTCCCTCATCACCAATAAGTACACCAACTTCATCACCACCTAAAGTCACTTTTTTGGAACTCCTTAAGACTCCAACAAGATCTAAACAACATAAGCAAAAAGAAATAGTATTTTTAACACCCCCCACATCTCTAAATACTATTTTTCAAGATCTTGAAACATCACCACCATTAGCTCCCATCACATTACAAGAACATCTAGGTTCTTTTCCACCACCACTTACAAACATTCTGGATGTTGATCCATATTTTCCTACTTTTCCACCACATTTTTCGCATAACTCAAATCAAAACAACCCGGAAAACTTCCGCACTCATTACCCACATCACCTACATTGTGAACATTTCCAATCCACTAGGGAAATCGCAATAGAAGTTAGGGAAGAAATGCGATTCATACTCAACCTCATACTTGATCGCATCAACACCATCACTCATCAAAACCTCCATCCATAAACCTTATGCAAGCATGGACGGAATCATTACTACTATTTTCTATTTTTAGTACTTTTTCATTTGAGTCATTTTCAAGAACAAGTCTTGTTCTTATTTTTACATGCTTGTAGGTGGCATAAATACCACTACAATTTGTTGTTTTTATTACAAGGCCTCGTTTACATACCTTGGCTCCCAATCTTGATTCTCGTCAATCACAAGATTATATAAGCACTACTAACCTTTCTTTTTGTAGGATTTTTTTTTCTTCACTTGACGCCCCAAACTAGGGGAGCTACCGTCAAGGGGGAGTTAACGATACGTGGACTAATTTTCCACACTTTTATGTTTATTTCTTCCAAGGGTTAACTTTTTGTTTCGACAAAAAGGGGGAGAAGAAGTAAAACTTAAGGGCTTTCAAAACTTACATATATTCTTAAGTTTTACTCATCATAACATTATGTTTTGTCATTAACAAAAAGGGGGAGATTGTTAATACAAATAAACCGTAAAAACGTTTATTAATATTTTGCGATCTCTTTGTGTTTTGTTGATAACAAATATAATGTTATCTTAAGTATAATTATAAGGATACATGTTATTTTTGTAAAGCATTTACATATGGCAATTTAAATACAAAAATGTAGTAATTAAGCATTTGTTGTAATAGTTTATTAGGATGGGTAAAAACCATAACCCATGAACCATAACCCATGGATCATAACCCATACCCAAGTTGGCTAGATACAATGTATACTTAGATACATTGAATCTAAAGAAAAACCATGGACCAACCCATAACCCATGACCCATAACCAAAAAACCCATGGGCAAAGAGGAGCGTCCCACGGATCCCTAGGATTACACTAGACGGATCCCAAGTGGGAGGGATCCGTGGAACAGAGGAGAAATTTGCCTATAAATAGAGAGTCATTTCTTCATTCTAACTCACCCCCTTCTTACTAAATCTCTCAAATACTCTCATTCTCTTCTAACATATAGATCACTTGATCTAGAGAGTTGTTCTTCTTTCTTTCTATTGTGATCCTCATATAGGTCCTTCTCTAAGGCGAGATCACGAGCATTCTACAAGTTATCCAAGCAAGGGTTCCTTGATTGATTTGTCACTCCGCAAGATTTCTGTAGCAAAGATCTTGTATTTGATATTTCACATATTTGTTGTGTAATAGTCGTGTTGGTTTGGTCCACCGTGCTACGGACTCGGTATTTAGCTTTGTACCGGAAAAAGTGTAAGCAACGTTGTGAAGGCTTCTCCGCCAAGTGAAGGAGTTTGTTGACATAGTGCTTGAACTCTCGAGTAGGTGACTCGGGGAGTGGAGTAGGGCAAGGAAGGTGTCCTTGTAGCCGAACCACTATACATCGGTTGTGTCTTTTTTTCCCTTCCCTTTACTTTATTTACTTGCTTTATCATTAGATCTATACTTTTTCTACATCCATAAGATCTCACATATTAACGAATCTAAAGTTTTTGAAACTAACGTAAAATCGGAAAAACTATTCAACCCCCCCCCCCTTTCTAGTTTTCCACACCTTGTTCTATGCCTAGTGCCAAGTAGGCAACCCATTCTATGCCCAGTATTAAGAAAGTTAACTCTAGAGTGCCCTCAAGTAGTTCAGATCCCAGCACTTCTAGTTCAGGAATGCAAAAAGTAGCCCAACCAACTAATGTTCCCATAATTCCCTCTACAGGAGTAATCAGTGACATAAAAGCAAGCGGGTCAAAGCCTCCAGGCAATACAAAGCAAGATAGGACCTCGCAAGCTAAGAATGTGCATTGAAAGAGAGTAGAAGACCACCCTAGGAACACTAAGTTTGAGTTGAATAAAACGAATCGTGTTGATTCTAGTATTAGCTATAAGCGTACTGTAATTAATTCGAATTCTGCTACTATATGCAAACCATGTAATGATGATTGCTTGATTTCTGTTACTAATCCTGAATGTGGTGTGAATGATTTGATTAATGTTGTTAAATGCCCAATTAAGATTGTTAATGCCAAAAATCAAGCTAAGAAGGCTAGAAAGCAATGGCGAAAGAAGGTTAAAAAACATTGGAAACCCACAGGAAGGAAATTTAATGACATAGGTTATTAGTGGATACCTACTGGCTGCAAATTCAATCTTAATGAGATGTGCCCTAAATTAGCTAAGTCAATGCCCATTAGAAAATGGATGCCTACTGGTAGAACTATTCCTTTAAGAAGTGAATATACTTTGAATAGGTCAAATACGGACACTAGCACTGCATCTATTTCTAATGATTCCATTGTTTCTACTTCCGATGTGGGTGTTCCAATCACTGTTACTAACCAAATGGAACCCATTCTTGCATGGGGATCCCAATTATCCAGTTATCCATTCTTGTCTATGTTCAACTGCAGATCGTTCAAATCGTTCTGTGGTACCTGGACTCAGGCTGTTCCAAGCATATGATTGGAGATCGCTCGCGGCTCATGAACTTCGTGAGTAAATTCATCGGGACTGTTAGATTCGGGAATGACCATTTTGGTGCAATTATGGGTTATGGAGACTATGTTGTTGGCAATAGTGTAATCTCCAGGGTATATTATGTTGAAGGTCTTGGTCATAACTTGTTTTCTGTTCGTCAATTCTGTGATTCCGATCTAGAAGTAGCTTTTAGAAAACATACTTGTTTCGTTAGACAACTTGATGGTGTGGAACTGTTAAGAGGAACTCGTGGTTCAAATCTATACACCATCTCTATCGAAGACATGATGAAGTCTTCTCCAATCTGCTTGTTGTCAAAGGCTTCGAAAACAAAATCATGGTTATGGCATCGTCGTCTCAATCACTTGAACTTCGGCACCATTAATAACCTTTCCAGAAAGGATCTTGTAAGAGGCTTACCCAGATTAAAGTATGAAAAAGATCATCTTTGTTCAGCATGCCAATTGGGAAAAAGCAAGAAATATTCCCACAAACCCAAACCCACAAACTGAGTAATGGAAGTTCTTCATACCCTTCATATGGATTTGTGCGGACCAATGAGAGTGCAAACGATAAATGGGAAGAAATATATTTTAGTCGTTGTTGATGACTACTTTCGATTTACTTGGGTAAAGTTTTTGAGGACAAAGGATGAAACTCCAGATGTCATCATCAAACTTATCAAGCAGCTTTCGGTTCGACTTAACAATACTGTTAGAATTGTTCGGACAGACAATGGCACAGAGTTCGTTAACAAAGACTTAAGTCAATTTTATGAAAGTGTTGGAATTAGTCATCAAAGAAGTGTTCCACGAACTCCTCAACAGAACGGTGTTGTTGAAAGATGAAATCGAACTCTTGTGGAAGCCGCAAGAACAATGCTGATTTACTCAAAGGTTCCAATGTTTCTCTGGGCTGAAGCCATTGCCACTGCTTGCTACACCCAAAATCGTTCCCTTATACACACCTCTCATGGAAAAACTCCATACGAACTTGTCCATAAACGAAAACCAGATCTCTCCTACCTTCGTGTGTTTGGTGCTTTGTGCTATCCAACAAATGACGGTCAAGATTTAGGTAAATTAAGAGCTAAAGCGGACATTGGAGTTTTTGTTGGTTATGCATCAAAAAAGAAGGGTTACCGAATCTACAACAAAAGAACTCGAGATATCATGGAAACTATTCACGTCACGTTCGATGAGCTGTCCGGGCAAATGGCTCCAGGACAATCAAGTTCTGGACCCGCATCTCAACCTTCATTAAGTAGTCCCATTAGTTCTTCTCTTGTACAAAATCTCTCACCAGCAACTCCTTATGTACCTCTTTCAGAAGATGATTTGAAGAAATTGTTTGATCCAATGTTTGATGAACACTATGAGCCAATTGCTAATGATTTGTCAAATCCATCAACAGAGGCTGCTCCTTCAGTTTCTATGTCATTAAGTCAAGAAGCGCCTGCTGCTGATCACTCTATCTCATCAACAAATCCTCAATCATCGAGTGTACATCATGGAATTGTATCTGGCACCTATGATGGAGATAATCCCTTTGCTACTCCCGAAGATGCTCCCTTTGAGAACATATTTGCTCCTGAACCATCATCAGAACCATCTTCATCAGGAGAAAACGACTCTGCTACTTCAGTTCCTCAACAACAACCACATGAACACCTTAGAAAATGGACACATGACCATCCATTGGACAACATCATTGGAAACCTCTCTCGTCCAGTATCCACTCGTAAAAAACTTGCAACTGATGCCTTATGGTGCTTCTTCAACTTCGTACTCTCTAAGATCGAACCAAAAGATGTTAAAACTGCCATGAATGAAGACAGTTGGTTCAATGCCATGCAAGAATAAATTCATGAGTTTGATCGACTAGATGTATGGGAATTAGTACCTGCTCCGGACTGTGCTATGATCATTGCTCTAAAGTGGATCTTCAAAGTAAAACTTGATGAGCATGGTGATGTGTTACAGAACAAGGCTCGATTGGTTGCAAAAAGGATATAGTCAAGAGGAGGGTATTTACTTTGAAGAATCATTTGCTCCAGTTGCACGTATCGAGGCAATCAGAATCTTCCTGGCTAATGCTGCAAGCAAGAACATGGTTGTCTATCAGATGGACGTAAAGACGGCTTTTTTTAATGGAGATCTTAAAGAAGTCGTTTACGTCAGCCAACCGGAAGGTTTTGTGAATCCAGAGCATCCTACCCATGTCTATCGCTTGAAGAAGGCTCTTTACGGTTTGAAGCAAGCTCCAAGGACATGGTATGATACGCTATCAAAGTTTCTTCTATCTACTGGATTCAGCAAATGAGCAGTTGATCCAACATTGTTCACCAGAATGTCAGGCAAACATTTAATTCACGTTCAAATTTATGTTGATGATATTATTTTTGCCTCAACTGACCCCAATGAATGTGACCGTTTTTCTAATGAGATGGATTCCAAATTTCAAATGTCTATGATGGGACAAATGTCATTTTCCTTGGGATTACAAATTTCACAAAGTCCCGGAGGCATTTTTATCAATCAATCTAAATATGCTAATGAAATTTTAAAAAAATTTGGATTTGATACTTGTGACACCGTTGACACTCCCATGGTAGAACGTACCAAACTGGATGAGGACCACTCAGGGATCATGGTAGATCAAACGAAATATCGTAGTATGATTGGATCCCTGATGTACCTTACTGCCAGTAGACTAGACATTCTGTTCGCTGTATGCATGTGTGCTAGATACCAGGCTAAGCCTACCAAAAATCACCTTGAAGCGGTTAAACGGGTCTTTCGGTATCTCCAAGGAACCATCAATATGGGACTTTGGTACCCGAAAGACACCGGTATGTCACTAACAGCCTATGCAGATGCTGATCATGCAGGATGTCAAGATACACGTCGAAGCACGTCAGGAGGTGCTCAGTTTTTGGGTGATAAGCTCGTGAGCTGGTCTTCAAAGAAACAAATGAGTACTTCTATATCCTCTACAGAGGCAGAATACATAGCCATGTCATCTTGTTGTGCTCAAGTCCTATGGATGAGATCCCAATTATCTGACTATGGCTTTGAATTCAACAAAATCCCTCTGTACTGTGATAACAAAAGTGCAATTGCTCTCTCATGCGACAATGTTCAACATTCAAGAGCAAAGCATATCGACATTCGACATCATTTCATCAGGGAGAAAGTGGAAAACGGTGTGGTGGCACTTTATTTTGTAAGGACTGAATACCAGTTAGCAGACATCTTCACCAAAGCTCTTCCTAGAGAACGTTTTGAGTTTATCCTCCCACGACTTGGTCTAAAGAGTCTACAACCGGAAACACTTAAACGTCTTCAAGTGGAAGAAGAGGAGTAAAAGGTTTTTCTTCATCCATCTCTTGTATATATTTTTTCAAACAACAAAATATAAAATTATAAAACCAACAAAAAGCAAATAGAAAAATATAAAACTTTCAAAAATCCATAAAAATTTGAAAATCTAGAAAAATTTCAAAAATATTTTCGTTTTGTCATGTTTTTCTTGATTCGAGAATATCTACGGTCTTTGAGCTGCCATTCAAAGAGTGACACGGGTCTTTAGATGTTGTTCGAATGTACAAATATCATTTAAAAAAAAATCAAAAAATATTTTTGAGAGAATGTAAATCAAAAGGCTTATAGTCATTGCAGTCTATAACCCGTTTTTAAAGAAAGAACAGAGCCATGCTTTATCTTATCTTTCAAATCTCATGCTCTGATTCTAAAAAAAAATATTTGTTATCTTATTGAAAACTATATAAAATAACTCGATCTCAATTTTTGAAAATCATCTGGACTTGACATCTGTCAAAATCTCTATCTCTCAATCAAAAACTTATGTCATTGATTGAGGGGGAGAATGATTTCATTTTAAATCAAAAGTGTATTTGTCATACAATTGGTTCAGACCATGGTTTATGTCATGTTTTCAAAAGATATTCAAGCATGTTTAATCCTTGGAGTTTAAAGTCTCAGATTTGATCCTTATCGGTTAGATGTTTTCATAAGCAAGTCACAATTCTCCTCAAAAAGCTTTCAAAATTAATTTAAATCTACAGAGATCACAAATCTCAAATGATTTGAAAATTGTGATCGGGGGAGAATTTGTGATTTAAATTGGATTTAAACTGATAATTCAATGAATGGTTTTATAAGTGATCTACAAGCTCTCCTCCCCACATGTGCCAAACGATTTCAAATTTTCCATGCACATGTTGAGGGGGAGCATTTATGTCAAACCAAAAAGGATTGAAACGTTATTGATTTGTTTCAATGTGCAGGTTTTCCCTAATATGTGCAAAACACTTTCAAATCTCCATGCACATATTGAGGGGGAGCAACTTTTTGAAAACCACATCCTTTCCAAAATTATCCTTAAAACAAAGTATGAAAAATACTAATTTTGATCAGGAAAGTGATGTTGATATCTTTTAGAAAATGGTAATCAAAGATGTGAATCCTTCTTCTTGCCTCTGTGTGCCAAAACGATTTCAAATACTCAATGCACATGTTGAGGGGGAGCTCTGTTTCTAAAAATATCAAAAACAACTCAGGTACAAAACTCTTTGATAATATATCACAAGTATCTGGATTGATTTTCAAATGGTTTTAAATTGGTTCCAATGACAGATGAACAATACCAAAAAGACCGACCAAATTTACTTTATGTATGGGGATATAAGGATGGTTAGGTTAGGTATTCGTTCCCACGATCCCGCCAGAGCCGGAGGGATCTACCTAGGGATAATCCACTAGATAGTGTAGAAGTCCTTAGGTATGATGACAAAAGGAGAATTTTGAGAATATGGGAAGAGTGCCGACTGTGACAGAGCTAGAACTAGAATAAACCCAACAAGGTTCTAGTAATGAAGTCTCGGTAAGCACTGAAGGGGTTGAAGAATGAAAAAGAAATGAATGTGAAAAAAGGTGAAAAGAAATAGCCCTCCAATAATTCAACCTTAGGGCGGAAACCGGGTTCAATACATATGCTACTGGTGGTTACTAAGGTAACACTGGTATTGAAGACAAGACGTCATGGACCCAGTGACGCACTACACTTCAACTTACCAAACCACTCAAGTTCCTCTTAAAAGGACTTGTTTCATTCTCACAGGGAACCTACATAATCTATCGACTTTCTCTTAGAGTTTGTTGATATTGAAGAAGGAGACCCTCTCCCTAGTCTGCGACATAGGAAACCAAATATGCACAATTGAGTCTAGAGCCACGAGATCATCAATAAATCTATTTAGGATACTATCAATGAAGACTCTCTGTTTCACACAATGTGGAAAGAGAGATTATATTTTAAGAGTCCTACGCATTATCCTTGTGGTATTGCCAGAACATCTGAGTGATATGTCAACATATTCACAATGACGATGGAAAACCTTCTAGAGCCAACATCAAACAAGCTCTTTGTAGGTGGCATGTGAGATCTATCCAATAGATCAACCATGTGACAACTGAACAGAAACAATGGGGCGATTCAAAATTATGAATCAATCCTGGTTCAGGTTATGGATTGACGGATACCTTTGAAAAACCGGTCGGTGTGCTTAAAATTCTTTTCTCTAGCACATCAACTGTGTATTAATATTTCAAATATAAAAGGTGTTTATGATTGATAATTGATTTTCCTTAAAACCTTCGTTGTATTGCAAAAACAATTTATTAAGCAATACTCGACTGTTTTTCAAATCTCTTTTCATTAATCAGTGAATCTCAAAGTCGCTGGTTCACTCACTCCGTGTTGTCTTCTTTGAGACGTTCCGGTCTGAGAATAGCTTGAACAGCTGCGAAACCCTGTCAAGGATATTCTTCGGAATTATACCTGATCACAGGCAGTACTTGTACTGATCAACGGGGAACTGTGGGCCCTGTACCTCAATTCAACGAAAGTGATCAAAGACACTTTCGTGCGCTTTATTGCTAACTGTTGTATGCAGGTACGCCCGACGTTTGCAGCTGATCAGAATGGAGAGGTCAATTCATAGCCGCATGCTCACACATCACATTCATCTCTAAAGAAATCATGATAAGTGCATCAACAACTCTGATATTTACACTCCATGCTTCTTCTACGCTACTACAAATATCTTGAATCAACTAATGCTTCCGCTACTCTGATGAGAAGAAATCATGATCCAGAATGTGAGCATGGCGGTCCAATTGTCACAACATCACATAATGTCAACACCACAAAGGAAGAGTCAGAGATTTATGGTAACTGATGATCTCAAAGCTGGCTCAAAACTCATTATCACGTGGATCTGTTAAAGACCTCCACTTGGATTAACCAAACATGCAATAATGAAGAATCAAAGACTACGGGCTACAGAGCAAAGAACATTAACAAGAATCCAAGAACAATCTTAATGTAATATCAGTTTGTATTCAATGTAATTTGAGGTGACCTCCCTTAGGGGAGATTGTTAGGATTTAGTAAATCCGGTTATTAAAGTGTCGGTCACATCAAGTATATGTAATTGTTAGAAAGCTCGTATTCGTAGTTATTTAATGTTAGGTAGTATTTAGTTAAGTATCACCGTGGAGGACGAACGGGTCTTTACCCACTGTATGCTTGATCCACAGCCCGTAGGTGGTGTTTATGTAAGAAACTATAAATACCCTCTACCTCCCAAGGTAGAGGGTTGGAGCTCATAATAATACTTTTACTTTCTCTTACTAAGTTCCCAAACCTCTAACTATTTCTCTCTCTAAAACCTTATTGTATACGCCTATATTTGATCATGATTTGATGTGTTTGTGAAATCCAATATGTTACAATGAGCCTGATGAGAGATCAAGTGAGGAGTACCTAAATGACCCCTGAACATCGAATTTCAGGAAAGGGCACTCCTTGCTAATGAGGACACTGAGTGCTTTAAGTGTCACAAAAGAGGTCATTTTGCCAAAGACTGTTTTTCAAGAACAATTTCTGAACCCTCTTACAAACCATCCGGGTCAAATCAGTCCTCAGGCTTTAACAAATTTCAACCAAAAATCTACCAGTCTCATCAAAATTTTCAAAACAAATCTGATCAAAACAAAACTGTAGATTTTGAAGCTAAGTAGAGGAAAGTCAAAGCTAAGCTAGCACTGCTTGAGGCCACTCCCTCAGAAACAACAAACAATGTTAAATCTGTGCAGGGTAAAAACAAGGGCCTAGTTGCTGAAGTCTTCGACTGGGATGAAGAGCCAGTCTCCTCAGACAATGAAATGGTGCAAGTCAGTGCACTGATGGCTCTATCAGAAGAGGACAAGCTAGCTGTTGGGAAAAATCATGCCAGGAATGGAGAATGGGTCAACATTACAATGAAGAAGGTAAATATTTTACTTTCTATGGATGATGACTCTGATTGGCAGTCTTATATGAACTATATCAATGTTGACCTTAAGTTTGTAGAAGAGCAACGATTAAATCTTTTTTCAAAATACAACAAGTTAAGTTTTGAATTGAACAAGTGTAGGGATGAACTGCTTCTTTTAAAAAAAGCTAAGCTTGAGGCTATCACATTGCAAATTCAAAACACTGAACTAGTTAAAAGAAATCAGGCTCTTCAAGATAAACTTAAAAAGGAAAAAGATATCATTAAAAGTTGGACTGCTAAGAATCCTAGGGTCTTTGATGCTGTGGGTGCCCCCAGTAGCAAAAAGAGAGTCATAGGTGAAGATCATCTCCCTGACTCTCCCAACAAAGACCTGATTCCAAAGCCATTTGTGTCAGGTGGCATGATTACCAATATGTTGTCAATTCCCAAGCCAAGTGATTGGATTGAACGGGTTAAACCTGAGAGTAAGCTTCCAAATTTCGATTCTGGAAGAATACTAGAGCCTGAAAGCCAAGCTCTAAAGAGCATGCTTGGACTCCATGATGTGCCCAGTGGTACTGAACACATCTCTGAGTCTGAAGCAGAATCTCAAGCACCGCTTTCACCCCTGAAACCTCTTCAGGGTGCTGCACCAAGCTTTGAGCTTACTCCATTACAATTCAATCCTCATTCACCAAAAGAAAGGTCTGGACTTAGTAGAACCATCCTGAAAAGACAAACAAAACCGATCCAACAAGAGTCTACTCCCACTGACACTTCCACATCTTCAGTTCCTACTGAAGCATACCAAATTCAGCAACTGACTGAACTTGTGAGGAAGTTGACTGATAAGATGGAATCCATCGAAAAAGCTCCTGATTCAATCAAGGAAACTAAGTCAGCCTCCTCTAGTTCATCAAGATCAAAATCCACCAACAAGCCCAGGCAGAAGTGTGATATGTGCCATTATACCAGTCATACAATTGACAATTGCTACAGAATCCTTTTTTGTATGATCTGCAAAAAGGATGATCACAGAACTTCTGATCACTTACAGTATGTAAGTTCATTTAGTGAAGCAAAACAAACCAAAGTTGGTCATCAATATGCTTCAACCTCCAAACCAGCACACA
The DNA here is from genome assembly GCA_019973895.1 of Chrysanthemum seticuspe. NCBI lineage: Eukaryota > Viridiplantae > Streptophyta > Magnoliopsida > Asterales > Asteraceae > Chrysanthemum > Chrysanthemum seticuspe. The sequence goes on from BPTQ01000006.1 coordinate 140,859,177, forward strand.
GGAATAGAGCAAAGCCTTTTCCTCCTTGCCCACATTGTGGCTTCAATGATCATCATCCTGATGACTGTCTCATGAACACATGCTGTGATATTTGCGGAAATCCAGCTCATGAGACATCCCAGCATGACAATGTCTTCCAAGCAAGGAGAAGTCAAAGCAACCCCGAATCACTGAGTCATCCTCAGTCATCAAATGCAAAACATGTGGTAGCACAATGCACTCAACCACTGACCATGAGTCAATTGCCAAATTCAAGCAGACCTTTAGACCCAAGCCCACTAGTATGTGGGTCAGCAAGAGAAACTAATCCAGTTTACTATTTGTGCAGAGACACGCCAGGGAGCCTATTTGGCATCTAGATAGTGGATGCTCAAGAAGCATGACTGTTGTTAAGGAGTATCTGCACAAGTATGTAAAGGAACCAGGACCCAAGGTAGTATTTGGTGATAACTCATCATGTCCCACTGAAGGTTATGGTTCAGTATACTGCAACGGAATAGTTTTCTTTAGAATAGCTTATGTCAATGGTCTAAAATACAATCTCATCAGTGTCAGTCAACTATGTGATGCTAAGAACATTGTGCAATTCAATGACAAACAAAGCACCATTTTCAATGCCAACAAAGAAGTTGTTTTGATAGCACCTAGAAGAGATGATGTTTATGTCTTAGACATGTCAACACTCTTTCAAGATGGAACTTGTCTCTTTGCCAAAGCCACTAAAACTATCAACTGGTTGTGGCACAAGAGACTTTCTCACTTAAACTTAAAAAACATCAACAACTTGGCAAAGCAAAATAAAGTCCTTGGCTTACCATCACTGGTTTTTGAAAAAGATAAACCATGCTCAGCCTGTGAAAAAGGCAAACACCACAGAGCATCATTTAAAACAAAACAAAATTTCTCCATCAAAAGTTGTCTTCACCTCCTGCACATGGATCTCTTTGGACCAGTTAGTCCTAGATCAATCCAGCTTGAGAAGTATACACTTGTCATTGTTGATGAGTTCTCAAGATACACTTGGGTATACTTTCTTTCAAAAAAGAGTCAAGCAGCTGGGTGTCATTCATAAGGAATATTGAAAACCAGAATGACATTACTGTCAAACAAATCAGAACTGACAATGGCACTGAGTTCAGAAATCAAGAACTTGAGAATTTCTATGATGAAAAGGGAATCTCCCAAAAAATTTCATCTCCTTACACCCCTGAACAAAATGGGGTAGCTGAAAGGAAAAACAGAACTCTCATTGAGGCTGCCAGAACTCTGCTAAATGACTCAGCAATCTCAAAACATTTCTGGACTGAAGCAGTTAAAACAGCTTGTTACACTCAAAACAGGTCCATCATTGTCAAAAGACATAACAAAAACCCTTATGAGATATTCAAAGGTAGACTTCCTGATATCAGCTACTTTCATGTGTTTGGGTGTCATGTGTTCATTCACAACCATAAGGATCACCTAGGCAAGTTTGATGCAAAAGCTGATGATGGGTATTTCCTAGGTTACTCACTGATCTCTAAAGCCTTCAGGGTGTTTAACACCAGAAGACAACAAGTTGAGAAAACCTTTCATGTCACCTTTGATGAAAGTTCAAAAAGCATCAGATTCACCCATACCTCAGTGGAGAAAATAGGAATTGATGACTCGACAAGATATCCTCCTGATGAGTTCAATACTGAAATCAATTCCTCCTATCAAGCTGATGCTGACATCTCATACTATGTCTTACCCCCACAACCTTCCTCAACCCATTATCAGTGAAGTCATTGATGATCAATCAGTCCCTGCTGGGATAGGTAATACTGAACCAAATATTCAGGAACCTGTGATTCAAGAACCCCAACCTGAACAAAGCATCTCAACAGATGATCTTAATGATTCTGTGACTCCTGCACCTGAACTCACTCCTGAGCTTCCAGTGACCTCTTCAAGCTCAGATCCTAGACCACAAAGTAAGTGGACAAAATCTCAGGACATTGAGCTTGTAAATATCATTGGTGAACCCACTAAGGGCATGCTCACTAGAAGCATGGCTGCTAAGTTAACTGCAGCTTCAGCCAATGAATGTTTATATGCTGATTTTCTATCAGAAATAGAACCCAAGAGTGTCACTGAGGCTCTAAAACATCCAAGCTGGGTTCAGGCTATGCAAGAAGAACTTCAACAGTTTAACAAAAACAAGGTCATGACCTTGATCAAATGTCCTCAAGATGTCGTTGTCATAGGAATGTAGTGGGTTTTCAGAAACAAAACTGATGAAAACGACACTGTCATTAAAAACAAAGCCAGACTTGTAGCCAAAGGTTACAGTCAACAAGAAGGCATTGACTATGATGAGACATTTGCTCCTGTTGCAAGAATGGAAGCCATCAGGATCTTCCTTGCATTTGCTACTTACATGAACTTCAAAGTTTACCAAATGGATGTAAAAAGTGCATTCCTGAATGGTGAACTCAAGGAAGATGTGTATGTTTAGAAACCTCCTGGCTTTGAGAGTAGTGAATTCCCTGACTATGTCTGCAAGCTTGACAAAGCCCTTTATGGACTTAAACAAGCTCCCAGAGCATTGTATGAAACTCTCTCAGCCTTCCTATTTCAAAACAAGTTTGTCAGATGAAAGATAGACAACACTTTGTTTATCTACAGGACAAAGCAAGATGTGATACTGGTCCAAGTATATGTTGATGACATCATTTTTGGCTCAACAAATTATACTCTTTGCAAACAGTTTGAAAAACTGATGACAAAGAAATTTGAAATGAGCATGATGGATGAACTCACATACTTCCTTGGACTACAAATCAGGCAAACTGATAAAGGAATCTCTATCAGTCAAAAGAAATATACCAGAAATCTATTGAAGAAATATGAGATATCTGACTGTGCCTCAGTAAAGACACCAATGGTCCCTCCCAACAACCTTGGACCTGATCTCACTGGAAAATCAGTCAATCAAACTCATTTCAGGGGGATTGTAGGTTCACTGATGTATCTAACTGCTTCCAGACCAGACATACAATTCTCAGTCTATCTAATAACAAGATATCAGTCCAATCCCAAAGAATCCCATCTCACTGCATCCAAAAGAATCCTCAGATACCTGAAGGGAACTCCAAGCCTTTGACTTTACTATCCAAAGTGCTCGGGGTTTGACCTCAAAGGGTATTCTGACTCTGATTATGTAGGCTGCAACATGGACAGAAAAAGTACCTCAGGGTCCTATCAATTTCTCAGAGGAAAGCTGGTATGTTGGAGTGCTAAAAAGCAACAATCAGTGGCTATGTCTTCAGGTGAAGCTGAGTATGTGGCTGCTACAGGATGTTGTGCCAATGTATTATGGATGAAAAGTCAACTCAGTGACTATGACATCCATTACAAAATGGTACCTATCTTCTGTGATAACACCAGTGCCATTGCAATCTCCAACAACCCTGTCCTTCACCAAAGAACCAAACACATTGATATCAGATATCATTTCATCAGGGACCACATAATGAAAGGAGACATAGAACTTCATTTCATCCCTACTGAATATCAACTTGCTGATATCTTCACCAAACCCTTAGATGAACCTACCTTCAGGAGACTGAAAGCTGAATTGGGAATGCTTGACATTGAAAGTCAGCAACCTGAAAATCAAACCCAATCTCAGTGAGTTCTCTCTGAAATGGTCCATGCTCCCTCAACAAAACCCCAATACAACCTTCTCACTGAATGAGTAAGACTCATTCAGGGACCCTGACTTTGGATATTGAGCATTGAATGAGTAACTAAATGCACCAAGTATCAGTTACTTAAATGTCTTAGGTTGGTAAACATACCAATTTAATATAGGAATATATGTCTCTTTATCCCGTTATCATCCAAGTCAAGGGTCCCTCAAACCTAACCTTATCCCACTTGGCATTAAATGCCTCCTCTCACAAGAAATATCCTAAGGATATTTTATTACTGCAAAATGCACTTTTACTGTGCACTGCAACTGTTCACTTGAAAATCAGGAAATTACTGCGGGTAATGGAGTGGTGGCATTAAATGAGGTAAATGAAACGTTTTCAAAAACCGACTTTACAAATCCTCATCTATGCAAAATTTACCCCTCTCACCACTCTATAAATACCCCCCTCAAAACCTCATAAACACACAATTAATTTCTAAAGCAAAACTTTGTCAAAATACTTTCTCAAACCCAGAAATCTTTGTGTGTTCTTTAATCCTCAAAACAGCTTTCAGTAAAATCTTCTCTGTAAACAATTTACAAAAGGTTTTTCATCACAAAACTTGAGACTCAAAACTCTTTGATTGTTCTTGTCAAGAAATCTTTTCAAAACCCTAGAATTTTTAATGGAAATGGCAAGAACATAGTCTCTTCAGTTTGCATCTCAGTGGGTAGGAGATCTTGAAAATGTTGAATTTAAAACAAACAATGTTATAGGTACTTTTGAATACCCCCCTGATGTCCCAGCCTATAAGGGAATCATGAAGTTTTTATTCAACTGCCCACTCAAACAGGCCTTTACTCAGTCCCCTTTTATTCTGTACCAAAACCTCCTTAGGGAGTTTTGGGCAACAGCTGTGGCCTATGACCCGACACCCTCTACTGATGAGACTGGCCTCAGACCACTCAGGGAGTATCTCATCAAAGTCAGTCTTTTTCATGGGGAAAAATCAGTCACCCTGTACTATAAAACATTTTGTACATCAACAGGGTTAGACTATAATTCTGGTAACTATGTTGCCCATCCTGAACCCTCTACAGTTAAGGATGGGTTAAAACAAATTGTTTTAGATCCAAAGTTTTTGGACAGAACCCCTGCCACCAAGAACTCATTTCCTGCGGCTTAGAAGATCCTGTTCACATTTGTGATTCAGGTTCTCGGTGGGAACCATTCATCCACTGAACAAGTTAACTCTATTCAGTTGATGATGGCATATTGCTTGATGACAGGGGTCACTGTCGACATAGGGGAGATCATTTACAGTGATCTCGTAACCAAGCTACTGAGCGAAACTAGGACGAAATACGTTTCGTATCCTAGGTTTGTCTCATGCGCTTTGCAAGTGTTACTGGGTTGCAATTATCCTCAGGAATACAAATACTATGCTTTACCTGATATCCTGAGTCAATCAAATTTTCAAAAAGACCCATCCCAAGTCACTGAAATTGAATTGACGGCCTATATGGTTGCTGTAAACAACCAGAGGGACTCAGTGTCTCCAAACCCTGCTCCTAAAAATAGAAAGGGGAAGTCTCAGACTGGGACTCAGACCAAACCCAAGTCTCAGGGCCCTGAGGCTTCAGGAACACAGCCTAAAAGGCACAGAAAATCCCAAGACTGATCTGACACCCAAAGGAGACCAAACATCATCCACCCCAGTGAAAACGAAGGACACTGATACATCACAGTCAGTGCCCTTGGTCCCAACTACAACTCCCCAAGATCCAGAGGGAAACATACAACCCGATGGTAGGGGAGCGCCTTCAACACTGCCCAAGAAGGACATTCGCCAATCACAACTTTTGTCTGAGGGCCAAAAGAATGATCCCAAAGACTCATAGGGAAATAAACAACCCGCTGATAGGGATCTCATTGCCACTGCTTCTAGGGATAGCACTGGGAATCACCCACCAGTGCTTGAAGGAGCACAGGGGGACAAAGACTCAGAGGGACAAATACCACCCGCTGATATGGAACCCATCACCACCACTGGTCTCTTAACGGTTGCTGAAGTAAATGATATCCTATTCTCTGATGAAGAACTGGCTGACAGTGAAGAAGAAATACTTTTAGCAGGTTAAGAAATGGAAACTGATGTTCAAACTCAAGAACAAGAGCATCAGCCTGGTCCATAAGAGACTGAAGAGTCACCTGCTAAAGAAAATGACTCTGACTCCTCTACTTCATCCTGTCCTGAGGAATTCAAGAAGTATGATAATATTCTTCCACTGACTGAAAGACAGCTGGTAATGTGGATCACAAAGGCTTCCAGGAAATTATACTCAGGTGTTACTGATGTTCTCTGGGACCAACACGTTGAAGCAGCTTCAAGTTATGCTGACCTGAAATCTGAAGTGCTTAATTTCAACAGCAACAATGATGAGCACAGGGATCTAATGTATCAACATCTGCACAGACTGGATGAAAACCTGGTCAAATTTCTCAAGCACCTTCAGGGATGTGGCACAAAGATAGATGAAATCAGGGATTCTGTCAAAGAAGACCCAGCACTCAATTCCAAAGTGCTGGAGGCTACTGAGGCTTACATGAAGAATTCCTCCAGCCTCACTGAACTGATCGACATGCTCAAATCTGCCAATGTTCAGGGTCTTCGGTCCTCCGTTCAGTCTCTTCAGACAACACTGGGTTCTTTGGATGCTCAAGTGACTACTCTGGCTAAGGCATCATCTTCTATGGCCTGGAATCTTGGGCCTAGAATGACTGCCCTCAAATTATCTCAGGCCAATCTTGCTAAACAGGTCACCAGTCTTCAACAAGATACAACCGACATCAAGGCCATGGTCACGGAGATATACCAAGCCTTCAAAGGTCAAGCAACTCTTGCTCTCACTGATGTTGCAGCAACAGTTAAGGGGGAGAGAGCCACTGAAGAGACTCCCTCTCACACTGAGGGGGAGCCAGCTCAACCAGTATCAGCAACTCCTATCTCATCAATCCCACCATCAACAACAACAATGACAATGACAGTAGCAACACCTATCATGACAACAACACCTCCACTGGTAGCATCCTCTTCATCTGCTCAGGACAAAGGAAAAGCCATAATGACCACATCAGAGCCTAAGAAGATTCCCTATGTAATCGATGATAGTATCTGCTTACTCCACAACAGCTAAGTGCCTACCTTGCAAAGGAAGACAGTAGAAAGAAACTAGCTCAGGAAGAAAGAAAAATCAGAGAAGCCCTGGTACAAGTTGTAGCTGAGGAAGCTGGAAACATAGGAATTGATCCCAAAAAGCTTGAAAAGGGTCAGGCTGGACAAAATTTCAAAGATGCTCAGGCTGCTCAAATGGCTGCAATGAGGAAGAAGCTGGATGAAAAGAACAGGAAAGCTGCAGCCATCAGGCAGGAAAGGATTGACCACTATAATTGGTCAATGACAAGCAGAATACTGCCTGAGAAGATCACAGATGTAAGAATCATCCCCAAGCCAAACCACTGGCAATAAATGTCTACAAGGGGGATGATAAAAGGCATTTTGAGGTTCATGATCCCATGAAATTCACTGACTTTGGGATCACTGAACTCGATGAGCTTGGTCCAATCATTTCAAAGAACCAGAATGCAGTGGTCAAGGAGCTGATGAAATCCCTGAGAAAACGATATGAAAGACTGAGGGAAGCACCAGCACAACTTGGGATTCAGCCAGCTCTAACTGCACCACAAGGATCTCAGTCTCAGCCAGCCCAAGGCAAAAGGAAAAGGGTTTAATCTGAGCCTGAAATCAAAGTTCCTGGCCTGGATTGCAACAGGGAGCTACCATGAGGAGTGAATTTTGTAAACTGTCTTTGCATAGAAGAAACTGAAAGAGGACTCTTCTTTATTGATGTCTATGGAAACCCAACATTCCAGAGGTGGAGTGACATTGACCTTGCAGGAGTGTCTACTATGGCAAGTTATCTAGCAGTGGCCTCTCAGATCCGAACTCCAGCAAACGTCAGGTTCTGCAATGACTTGAATGCTAAGATAAGAGAGCACCCTGACAAAGAAACACTCCTCAAGAAGAAACCAAAGCTTGAAGCACTGGGAATCCATCTTGAGTAACATATTTTGTTCTATCCTTTGTACTAGTGATAGGAACTATGTAATTTGATCAATAAACGATGTATGTTTTGTTAAAATGTTCAGTGTTCCTTATTATGTTCATTAGTACATTCAGTGTAAGAAGAAGCCATTTGCTCACTTACACTGATCAAACACTTAGGCTATTTGTATATCCAAATAGGGGGAGACTGTTGGGTTCAGTAAATACCCAAACCCCTTAAGTCTAGGATTTGAATAGAAAATATCCTAAGTGTTATCCCTTAAACACTAACAAGTCACTGAGCGCATAGTCTCTTAGTGAGCTATCTTCAGGATACTCAGTAAGAAAAAGAAGAAGTCTCTCCACTCAGTAAGGCGAAACTTAAGGGGTGAAGACTGAGTCAAGAAGAAGATGGTGGATTCAGTGAGTGATGACAATAACTCACTGAATCCCGAAACTCCTCACTAACTACTTACACTGAAGACAAACTAAAGTTGAAGACTGAAGGCAATGAAGACTGAATAATGAGCGGGACAAGGCGGGATAAGTTTGAACAGATAAGACGAAGTCCTTTATCAACCAAAGTTAACTTTCCCTGAATGGCTAACTATCAGGCTCAGTGTCATCACTGACTAGAAGAAAGCAACCTTGTCACTTACCCAATATAGCCTTTGTAAACAGAGACAAAATACATCAGTATTTTGTCTTCTGTAACATGTCAGTTTGTCCTCTAGGAAAGAGTTAAAAACCATACTTGTATAAATAGCATAAGAGTTAGAGTGGAAGATTTTAAGCTTGTGAACTAATTGTAAAACACACACACAAGCCATCTTTCACTCCTCCAAATATAACTCTGTCCCTGAGATAGCTCAGTGGTTCCTTGTAGTTGTGCTTAGACTTAGCCTGAGCTTAGTGAGGAGTTATTACACTTTGTCATTTCAATCCCAAGTACTATTCCGCAAGTACTTGGGTAATGTATTCTTTTTTATTTGTTTCTAATAAAGAATATTAGGTTGAAAATTATTCAGTGTGTTTTTACTTGCATTAGTTTCAGTCATTACTCACAATCAGTTTACTTAATGCTTTAAACTGTTTTATACGATTGTGAAACGGGAACAACATTTGTAAAATCGCAACAAGATTGAGACTTGGAGAGATGACCAAAATACCTCCTCCTGTTTTACAAAACGTCAACTCGAAAACCTTTTCTAAAAATCCATTAGCCAACCCTAAATGTTTTTTTATCGAACCTAGGAGATTCATGTTTTCTTAAAACCTTCAAATGAAATCTTTCAAATGGTTATAATCTTTATTCACTTATTGATTATACAAGTTAAGGTCACTTTGCGTAAATGCAATTCTTTCTTATGAGTTAATGCTTTACTAAAGCATGCAAAGCACTTAACCTTGTTACATCAAGGTGATTAGTAAACATGACTAAATATGGTTTAAACAAGGATTATAACATTTTAAATTTGAATTTGAAACTTGAAATTTGAATTTTAAGATAAGAATCTCCTTTGCGTGTTTGCTTATCCAACACTCAAACTCTTATACACTCCTCCTCACCTTTCCACCATGTCTTGATTACCGTGTTCCTCATTCTACAACATAAGTTGCTTCCACCACTCTTGGTCTCCCACAATTCAAACCACCCATACCATTTCCATGGCTCACTATACCTCCACCATTCCTTGTCTCCTAAACTTTCAACAGAGGCTCCTTCTTCATATATTGTCTCCCACTCCATCCGCACACAATCCACCTTCATGACTCAACACTCTTTTTCTACTCCTTGTCTACCACACAAAAAGAAAAGTCTCCTTTTTACCTTGCTTGTCTCTTACTTTATCAACGTTGGCTCCTCTTGGCTTGACTTGTTTCTTAGTCGAAAGCACAATCCCTTAAATCACTCCTCTTGGTCCCCAAGCTAACCCTTCTCCCTCTCATACACATTCAAACCACACTTTGTCTCCCCTCAAAGAGCATAAGCTCCTCCATTCTCTTCTTGTTTCCCCATCTATGACAAAGACTCCTCCATATGACTTGGTCTCCTTTCTATCACCACTTCAACACTCTTCCCTCTCACATACGCACATCAACTAGTTTTAGAATTTGAATTTCAAATTTTGGACGCAAGTTATTATTTAACCATTAGGGAACATTCAAAGATAATCCCTTGTCCATTGATTCTTTTATTCCTCACACAAAATGTACTTAAATCCTAATCTTCTCTTAAATACTTCACTAAATACTTTTAGCCCTTGCTAAACCTTGGCTATGATTTGGTTTGACCTAATCCCACTTGGGGCTTTGAAATAAACTTGGGAAGGTCAAAAGTAAAGTGCACATTAGGGTTTAACAAGAGCCAACAACTAGATATAGACAAAAGGAAAGACAGAACCTGGCGTGCCATGTGGTCATTTTTATCCACAGTACATATTAACCCGTGTGGTCAAATGTTACCCATAGTTCATGTTTCGTATTTATAAATTACTTCAAAGTTTATTATATTTCATAGTTCAAAGAGAATGATATGTGCTTATTAGCACTTATACTATAAAGCGATGAATTGTGCTTGTTTAGCACTTACAGTCTAAAGCGATGAATCATGCTTGTTTAACACTTATAGTCTAAACCGGTGAATCGTGCTTCTCGTGGCACTTATAGTTCAAAGTATTTGTGATTGGTGCTCAATGTTCTTTATAGTTCATGAATTATAATTTTGATACGGTTCATGACATGTTTATAGTGATTATGTTTTCGTTTACTCACTAACCTATTGCTTATGTTACTTCATGACATGTTTTATATGTGATCCAAGCGACATTATCAATGTCAAGGGAAGGGTCCAATGGGTTAGCTAACAGTGAAGCTCGAGTTGGTAACGAGCACTCTTTTTACCTCCTCTTGATACAACTCGTCATGCCCAAATGTATTTTGTAATTATGTAAACATTTTCCGGAATGGTTTTATGTAAAGCGTTAAGTATATAAAGTTTGTGCAGAAATATGGATGTTTGGAATATGGTTTTATTCACCTACTTTTGGATCAAATGGGTCAAAAATCTATGAGAACATGTTATGATGCTATCCCATAATTTATATGATCTATTACAGTTCTATGTCCAGTATCATGTGTTGGTTTCAAGTATATAGTGTGATTTAAGTTGATTTGAGGTGAATGGGAAAACCATGTTTCAGGACGCTCACAGCGTAAAGACATCTTGGTCTCTACGGCATAGAAACTACTTTTTATATAATAAATTTTGGGCGTTTATAGTTTGTATTATATCTAATATAAAGCTAAAACTTTTATTAACCATTAACTTTTGAGGGGCTTATTTTTTCCTTAGGTTTTCAAATTTTCAAGTACGACCCTATCATGTATATAGATATACTTTGCACGAATACATGTACATACATACACCTTTTTTTTTTTTTTTTTTTTTTTTTTTTTTAAGCTATTTTTGTTCGAATCTTTATGTGTTTAAAACTCTTATTGCTCCATGTTTTGATGATTCCCTTGTTACTTTGCACGAATAATTGTGCATGTATAATGTGGGTAGACATGATTAAAGGGAAGTCGCGTACTATATAAACCTGTTGGAAATGTATATATTTATAAATACGTAAATGTCCGGATTCGAACTCGTGACCATTAGATTGCACACATTAGCGAATGAGAATTAAAGTTAAATAATTAATGTTAATGTTTACGATTAATTATTGCACATAAAGTCCGTCTAACGATCGTTAAGTATTTAACGGAAAATAACTAATGACGTTAACTGTAAAGAGAATGACTTGTAGTGTAAAATCTTAATATGGAAAAGATTTGGGGTATCCCTTTGGGGCTCTAGAGTGGCCGGCCATAGGGGGGCTTCACAAGCTCAAACCCTAACTTGTTCCCAAAGATTTGTATCCACTATATATACAGAGGCTAGGGTTTAGGGTTTCTCATTACTTTGTGCATTGAATTAACCCTAAATCTATCCTCTTCCTCTCTTGCTCCTATTCGGCCGAAACCCCCTCCTAAGGGTGTTTTGGTTTTGTTTTTTCATAAAACAAGGACTTGTGTTAGATCTAGCAATCGCTTGATTCGTTGGTTAATTCATGTGTACAAAACTGTGGTAGTAAGACACTATTCTTACACCTAATTGGTTTGAGTTATAAAACGGTAAAGGACAACTCTTTAAACCACTTCATCTGTTTTGTAAAAGAGATCTGACATTTGCAAGAGGTATGTTACGTATTTAATTCAGTTAATTATTTATTTGTTATGATCTTAAGTCTTCCGCTGTGTACTCTGTGATGTCTACATGATTTTATTGTATTCATGTATTATAAACTCAACAAAACCTTGTTCATATATTATGCCTTGAAAGATGTCTACTAGCTAGATCATAACCATTAAACATAACTTGGATGCAAAAAATAATCTATTCTTGCTGCATATGTATGCTTAATCCTTATTTATGCAAGGATTATTAATTGTGCCTTGAAAAAACAGGGTGTAATCAGAGATCATTATTTGGGTACATATTGTACATGTAAATAAGTGCATTGATTTCTAGCTTACACGCTATTCATTTATATCTAACTCTTCAAAACATACTTGCTTAGTTATTAAGAGATTATCTTATCAAGTGTTATAAGCATTATTAACGAGTAGGGCATACCCTAAATTATAAAACATATACAAATTTATTTGCATTTCTTTTAAGTAATATTATTTTATGTAATTTAAAAGTCTTAATATGTGGTGTCATCTCATAAACTCTTTTTGACTCAATCTTAGAAAGAAATTTCCGCAAGTACCAAACATGAATATCCAAGAATTTGCAAAAAGAAGTATTCATTTTTAGATTTGGGTTTTAGACAACATATATTAAAGGTGACAAGGTGACCCCTCCATAGCGATTTGGGAAAACAATTAGTACGTAGCTTAGTCATGTAAAAGAGAAATCAACTTACCTTTAATAATACTCATAATTATCCGTTTATTTATTTTTGGTAATGCCCTACCTAGAATATCCATTGTGTCTACTTATTCTAAATAGTCGGTTAAATTTATGTTTTCATAGAAGAACATTGAACGACGCTTCCTTGTTTAGGCTCAAATAATCAAATGAATTTGCTAAACAATTCTTAATGGGCAATGTTTAATACATTGTAATCGACCTAACACATATCTACCGCTGCTCGTGATCCACGTGGGACAAACAAATGACGAATAAACCATTATGTGAGACCCGCATTAATAGATAACATAAATTTATTTGCATCGTTAATCCCTAAAAAGATAAATTGTACAACATACGGATATTGATAATCCAATATTCCCAACATGGATGTAAATTACTAAAAAGCCCCCACCCCACTCTCCCTTCTTAAATAAACCTATTTAATCCACTAAACAAACACTAATTATTACATCAATCATTTAATTTATTATTTTAATTCATTTTCATTTATTTTTACTTAATTAGCTCTCTCTCTCCTAACCCATATTTTTTATAAAATTTCTCTAATTCACACTTGTGAACAAAACCTAATAATGCTTAAAAATGAAAATCCCAAATTAACAACCAAAACAAACTCGATAAGTGAGTTTATGCGCTTATGTGCTCCTCATAACTTGTAATAGTTGAGTGTGATATTGTGGTGTGTCCACCCCTCGCCGGAAACACCTACTCCCACCTTTGGCCACCGTCGCCACCATCACCATCTCGTCACTCAGTTGCGTTGGTTTAGTTAGTGAAGACCCAATGCTAAATAACTCAAAAAAAACTGTTATCGACGTTGTAGAATGGACGTACACATCGAATGTCATGGTGGTGTTTTCCGACGCGGTGTTTTCTGATGACATGACAAGCCAGTGGGTGACGAAATGGATCTTGACTGACTTCCGGTGATAGGCAGTGGAAGTCGATGGTGGTCGGCCAGATGTTTAAATAGTGAGAGATTTTTTAATTTTTTTTAAGTGGTAAATTTTTTTGTATGAAACTTGGTTGAAAATTTTGTAAAGACAGATCGTGAGAGTAAATAGTTTTATTGTTTCAAAATATTTTTATATTTTTAATAAAGTTGTTTAGTGTATATTGAATAAGGGTTTAATTTGTAGAAATAGTGTAAGAATAGTAGGATTTTTAAAAAATTGCAAACCAAATAGGTTACTTTAACTAAAATTAAATAATAATTGGTACATTTTTAAAATCGTCCCTGTGGCATGTCCAAATCACAAGCGTAGACGTGTAGTCTCTACCTTTTGTAAAGTGCAAGCGTCGTCCATTTGAGAAACCATTGGTACAAATATCGTCCCTTACCTGAATGAAGTGACTAAAATGACAAAGTCTCATCGAAGGCAAAAGCATCTTAGCCATCTCACTTAAGAGCAAGGATGATAAATGCACCAAATGTTTCTAACAAGGACCGTGTCTGCGCTTTCGAAAAAATAGTGAAGACAACTGCGATTTGAACATACCGGCCACATGTTGCAATTTACTCTAATAATTGTCTACATATATTTGTGCCCCCACAACAAGCATCAATGAGTTTCATTTGGTTGAATGAATATGCTTGTGTTTAAAAGGTATATTAATGATGTGGTTTTTCAATCACTATAGATATGATATGGAATGAGTAGTTACAAGATCATGTTTATGCTTCACAAATGTTCTTTATCACTATTAGATAGTATATTAAGCAAGTGACTTGTAGTTTTGTAGTTGGCCAACTCTATAACAAGATTCATAATCATTATTTATCACTTAAAAAATAACTCAACTATATGTTCAGTTTTAAGTGCATCATGGTATGGTCAAAGAGTTGATCTATAAAGATATAGATCTTTGAATAAACATTTATTGCCTTGCTTAGAGGTGACATTATGTGATCTTTTGCTTTAATGTAGGGAACGTTGGTCTGGTTTACTTAAGCATGTAAAAGACTAAGATTTTTATTTCAAAATTCGGCAACCAAATTAAATCCAACTTTTAAGGGATTCAGATGGATTAACAGATTTTAGCATTTCACATGGTTCAAAACTGATTCATTGTCTTAAGATAACAAACCACAACATGTAACGCAGATTAACCTTTGAAAGTTTGAATAATTTGATAAAATTTCACTCATAAAAATTGGTATACGAAACTAAAGATTTGTCTTTGAAAATAAGGAATCAAACCCTTTTTTTGTAGTACATGTGTACGTCGATGTAGGTGGATGTTAAGTGCAGGGTCGTCTTAACCAAAAACTTTAGGCCTCGTTTAGTTCGCGAAATCTTTTCTGATGAAATTAAAATCTGATTCTATTCTGTAACATGTTTGGTTGGTAGATTCAAAGAATTCAGAATCTGAATTACATTCCTTCACCCCGGTTGGCAAATGACATGGCATGAAATCCTTCAAATCTTATTTCTGTAGAATTCGACATTTCATAACAAAATGTGAGAAACGCTTAAAATTTCATAAAATTCATTATTTTTATCATAAAAAATTATTATTATTATTATTATTATTATTATTATTATTATTATTATTATTATTATTATTATAAAACATCACTTCATTAGAAAACCAAAAGAATTACAAGAAATTGGTGGGAAGCCGAGACACTAGTTGGGAAGTCGAGAAACTAACTGAGCTCCCACTCCTCTAGCAATAGAAAAGCTAATTCTACTAAAGATATGAGCAGCAGCACGTGCTCCAATGTCTTGGGTTATCGAGAACTTTCAGATTCGCTTTAGTAAGGTCACTGCATCTTTCTCAAGTTCCCCAAAAAAAGAGAAAGAGAAGGGGCGAAACCTATATCCAATATTCGCGCACATAGCCTCATACTTGACGCGTTTACGTTGTGCAACCTCAATCATCACACGACCCGGCACAAAATCAACCATACCAGTTTAAAAAAATTACATAAAGTTGGATGAGAATTATTATTATTATTATTATTATTATTATTATTATTATTATTATTATTATTATTATTTATAAAACATCACTTTATAAAAAACTCATAGATTTATTATTATTATTATTATTATTATTATTATTATTATTATTATTATTATATCACTTTACTAGAAATTCAAATGATTTACAAAAAATTAGTAAGAAGCCGAGATACTATTTGGGCTCCCATTCCTCTAGCTATATAAAAGCTAATCATACTAAAAATGTGAGCAGCAGCACGTGCCCTAATGTGTTGAGTCATAGAGAACTTTCAGATTCGCTTCAGTAAGGTTACCGCATCCTTCTCAAGTTCTCTAAAAGAAGATGATGAGAAAGAGGAGAAACACATATCAAATATCCGCGCACTTAGCCTCATACTTGACACGTTTACGTTGTGCGGCCTCAAACATCGCACGACCTGACACAAAATCAATCATACCAGTTTGCATCAAGGGCGATGACCCTGTCAGATCGACACATACATCAAGTCCTCCATCCCACAAATGCAACAACATATCAGATGGACGTAAGAGTTTGTCCCTTTTTCCACTAAGCCCGATATCAACTTCTTTACTAGCTGAAATCCCCGACCGAGAACAGATGTCAACAAGAGTATCGCGTACCACGTTATGCCGATATTTAATACCAATAATACCAACGTACGATATCGCATGATCCCCATAAATATCCCCGGTAAAGACCCTAAAGCAAGCTAAGCATGACATCTGAACAAAGAATAAGAGAACGCCTATCCGATAGCATAACACACACCGGTAGGTCCTAACATTCATAGTCTGTCTCAATCCAGATATTGGAATCATCCTAAGCCAGTCCGAAGTGTAGTCCTCCATTTGAGATTTTCATAACGCCATATGTCGAGTAGATAGGGAAAATTTGGATTAAGCCGTTTGGGCAACACGTGTGAAATATGTATCTGCCAGTTTCTTCATGAGTTTGGGGCATCGATCTCAATTGGATTACTCAAAAAGTCAATCTCCATTTCCGCATTAAAAGTACACAAGGCATCATCAAAGGAAGATCACTTTATTAAATATCACTTTACTAGAAACTCATAGGATTTATAAGAAATTAGTGGGGAGCCAAGAAAATATGAATACTAAAAATATGAATAGGAGCACGTGCCCCAATATCTTGAGTCACAGAGAACTTTTGGATTCGCTTCAGTAAGGTCACCGCATCCTTCTCAAGTTTCCTAAAAGAAGATAATGAGAAGGGGAGAAACCTAATTTATTAATTATAATTTAAAATAAAATTTTAATTTAATACTACTATAATTTATTTTTTCCCATTTCATTTTCTTCCAAACAAATACTCGTTAGTTTTTGCAAATTCCAATTCCTTCATATTTCAAATCCTTAACATTCTCCGATCCTTAACATTTCAATTCATTAACATTCCAATGCCTTCATACTCCAATTTCATAGACAAATTTTAATTTCATCAAAAACATTCTGCGAATCAAACAGGGTCTTACTTGGACTCTAAATTTTATAAGGCCTCAAACTTTATATGTATAATTGCCAAAGCATTTGCAACCATAACTTGAGTTATGGTTTAACCTCCTGCCACGTCTGCGCCACATCAGCTTTAACATTTCACTTTAACTCACCAAAAAAACACCCGCAATCATAACATTCCCAAAGTTAAACCTTAACTCACCAATAATTTACAAAAACAACCCCTCATTTAGGGGGGGGGGGGGGGAAACAAAAAAAGCACGTTAACTTGGTAACGTGCAACCTTTAACACCCAAATAACACCGACCACAATGTGGTTAACTTGGGTTAACACCGGATAACTTGCAAATAACTTGGGGTTGCAAGTTACCATTGCAAGTGCTCTCATAAGCAACAAGATCAACACGAACATATGAATCTGTTTCCTCAAAAATCAAAGTAATAACAGAAAAATGAATCGATAACATCAACATAGCCAAATATTGTTCTATATTGTGCGGTGTTTTGCTGTTTCATGTGGTCAAAAAGAGTTCAAAAGATCTTAAGAGTGGTCCATTTCCAAATTGTTCGATTAGCATTCAAGTAGTCTTGCAATCATTAATTATAAAAGTCATTGTAGGTTGGCATGCATCTTGCCTCACACGCGTGTACGTGACTCAAATTGTATATGAGAACTTATCAATGCAATTCAAATTTCGTCAAATTGGACATGTGGACTTATGTTATGATTCCACATCTATGGTACATTTGATATTTGAAGAATGAAGAGAAGGGCATTATCGGAAAATGCATGTAGAATTTTTTGGTTTATGTAAATATTGTGTTCATGCAATCTAGAAGCCTTAAAAGAAGCTACCTGAATGAACTTTATCAAACTCCACAACGTTTCTATCTTTAGAATCTCAGCCAACGTTTAAATTCTCTTAAGTTCTAAAATTAAAATGACACTTTTAATTTGATGTACGCGGCCTAATCGATATTCTCGTGTGACTGTTTCTTGACTTTTCTTTTGCCATCGCAAAATGTTCACCCAGCTAGCTAGATTTGAACTCTGCTCACTTTCGAGGCATTGAGAAAACCTTACTATTAGGATAGCTTGGATGTTGTCTACAAATTACATTTTTGTTTGAACTAAAACCTTTTCGGACATTCATTTCCGAATGAGACAGAGCAGGCTGAGGGTTAACGAGCTATTAATAGAACTCTAGTACATGATTTTAGTTACCAACACATTCATTTTGTATACGAACATTACTGATCATTATAGTTTTGAACCTGTTAGAAAGACTTTGTAGTGATGGAGTAAATTTTTTGAATAGATTTACCTGTAATTAATAATACCATGATATTCACAGAAACAAATACAAAGCAGTTAAATCATTGTTTTATTAAACATATGATATATTTCATATAAGTCCCATTGTTCAAGGGAAGAATATTAAAAAGGAAAAGGTGATTTAGCTTCAGCTTCAACTACAGCTGCCCGAATCTCTCGAATTTTGAGGCCTTTTTGCATGTATATATATAAACCCCTCACCCACCACACTCCATCACCATATTTTCTCAGGAATCCCTCAAAAGAAACACACACACTATCAGCTTCATATCCATCACAAGGTAACACTAAAAACCCTAATCATAGTTACCACACACACTCACAGTGTAATAGTGTACTGTGTGCATTGTACTCATGTACTTGACTTGTATTACTTCTAACATTTGGTTATTTTTGTGTAGAAAGATGAGCAGGCCAGGAGATTGGAACTGCAGGTCATGCCAGCACTTGAACTTCCAAAGGAGGGACTCTTGCCAGAGATGTGGGGAGGTGAGACTTGGAGGTGGCGTTCTCGGTGGTTTTGGTAGTGGTTTTGGAGGTAGAGAAAGTATGATGAACCCTTCTGTGTTTGGCTTCACTGGGCCGGATGTGAGGCCTGGAGATTGGTACTGTAGTGTTGCAAACTGCGGTGCTCACAACTTTGCTAGCCGCTCGAGTTGCTTTAAGTGTGGTGTGTTTAAGGATGACTTGGCCTCTAGTGGTGGTGGTTTTCATGGTGATCTGTCTCGTAATAGGAACTTCGGGTTTGGTGGAGGAAGTGTTGGTGTTGGTGGTGGCAGCAGCCGTACTGCAGGGTGGAAGTCGGGTGACTGGCTATGCGGCAGGTAACAAACTCTTTCTAACCACACTAGTCAACTGTTCACTCTTTCACATATTGTTGCATTTTTTATTTTTTTTTTCTTAGCTCCTAAGTAACCCTACTTTTTCAGTTGTTCCACCTTCATGCATGAAAAGCACTTACCTCATGCATGAAATTTAACAAGTCTTAATTCTATCAAATTGGGATCACTAAGTTGCAAATTTAGACTTTCATACTAAAGTATGCACTATCATCACAAAAAATCATGACATGCAATACGAAATCAATATCTTAACAGGCCTGGCTGCAATGAGCATAATTTCGCTAGCAGAATGGAATGCTTTAGATGCAATGCACCAAGGGACTCTGGTAGCAAGTCTCCCTACTAAGCCAGGTTGTCGCAGTTCTAGTTTCAGGTAACTCACTATGTTTAGTTTCTCATGATATATATTAACTAATCTATGAAATTTGAATGATATGATGCACACAAGTTAAAATGGCCACTGATAATTTGATATAACTTTCAGGTATCATGAATTTGCTATCTAAGTTTAGAGGAAGAGAGAGAGAGACAATGAGTCATTGATCATCAGACAGAATCAAGAAGAAGAGCATCCAGTTGATAGGATATTCTAAACTGACCCCTTTTTGCCCCTTTCATATGCAATATCCTATCTTTGATTTTCTCCTTTTGCTTTTCTTTTATTTTATTTTATTTCAATAGTAGCAGTCTTTTGGATTTGTTAGGAAGCTTAGGTGAATTATGGTTAATTTGATTAGTATAACTAATGTTTTATGGATGATTAATCCCTCATTTTGAGGTTGTTCCTTGATATCGTGTTGTTTGGGGATGGGGATTCAGTCTAATCTCGTGTTTTCCTTTTTGTTCTTCAATGCTATTACTTACTCGTAAGATGTTAAACAAGTGATTCCAGTTAGAAAATTGACACCCTTAAATGATTCTATAAATCACCATCATCTAAACCAAGATTCTAAATTATGATGCAAAAACATGACTAGATGAGTAATAAAAGAGGATATAATTAACTGGGTATTTTAGCAAAACAAACACTCAGAACAAATTACAAGGTAATGCACATTTCAGGTTTGAGTAACAAATTACAAGCTACACAAAACTTCTTTTACTACAGAGCATCAAGAAAAAATTAAACAGCTGGTTAGCAAGAACTAAAATTTTACAGCATAGGATTCCAAAGCTTTTGAGCTTAACATCTTTTTCTCACCTAGAAATTTGCAATATACCAGTCAAAAAGCTAAGATACACATTTTTATTAATTAGTCTCCTGCTAGGCATTATTGTTTAGCTTTTGCCAAGATTCTTATCATTTCATTTTATAAAAGAAGCTTTATGTTTTACCTTAAATTAAATACTACTTGGTCAAGTACACATACGTCGTTATCATCTTAATCTGGATGCCATTAGTCACGTCAAGATTCTTACTCACTATTAAAGATCTCATCTTTAGTCACACAATCTTGCAATCTATAGTCGGATGTGTCTATTTGAGCGTTGAACGGATTCTTGACTTCATTAGCTGGATCATTCATATTTATATTCATGGGAAACTATATAAGCTGACAATAGTGTTTTCACTGCATGGTTACTACTAGGAGGTGATTTGTGCACCGCAATAATTACTTCTCACATCAGAGCCACTTGTTTTATTACACTTTTACCCTCAGCGGAAGAGACTAATCAGAAACAGAGTAAATTAGATGACTGAGGTTAAAATTGTCAGAAATTGCTGTCGTGTGCAAAGTTATTACTGTGGTGATTCTGTTACTATTATATTTCAATTGTGTACACTCAAGTTGCAAGCTGTAAACTTGGCTTCTCTAGGATAGTCGAGGTTGTTACCATGATTAGCAAAATGTCCTTGATCTTTGGCAGTAAGCTTTAATAAACCATTCAGTTCATGGATGTAATCATATATGATCATAGAAGGAATACAACACAAGCTTTTGCTCTAAAAGAAGAACTAGAGCCAACTTTAATCATAATTTGAAATGGTGATATTTCAAGAACTGATGGTCCATTCATTGCCATTAGTTGCTTTTTGGGGTGAATTTCATTAAAGGAAGTACTGAAGCATAAAATGATAACAACAAAGGTAAAGTAATAATCATTGGAATCTACATTGCATAAAGATAAAGAAAAGCCAAGCATTGATAGTTTTCATAGTTCACTTCCCAAGCTCTAAGAAGAAAGTGAGTGGAAAAGGCCTTTGGACTAGTTTGGGTTTGCTCAAAGTCTATCATGGTACATTAATGTAAAGAAATGGAACCCATTAAGTCACGAACTAGAATTTTTACTGCTATGTTGAAATATATCATATCATATAAGTGGCCTTGACTATTTTTAACTTCATACAAATATGTGATACTTTATTTCAATTTGAATTGCTAAAGTTCATTAAAGAACCCCACACTGATAAATAATTGTTAGATTGAGACAGTAATATTGTTGTCTTTCATAATATTCAGTATCTGTAAAAAGAATTGATGGTCCCAATTCCGTCTTTCTACAGTTTTGTTCTTCTCCAAGTTTTTTACTCACGAGAATACCCTGACAAAAGGGCAAAGTAAAGATCGCTAATCTTATTACTCTTGGTTTTCAGGTTCTTTAAGAAATTAAACCATACAAGTCTAGTATACTAATTTCTAATGTCTGATAATCGGCTGCAACTTAAAGAGATGATTCCAGTGTAACCATCTCTATATTTCAACATTTGGTATAAAGGGATGGTTATTACTAGTCAACTTTATGATAGTCTTGATGATAATACAGACCTAACTATTTATCATTCATGTGTTACGCGGATTAGTATGTGCTCTAAACATGCCTTCATGTAAGATACATCATGCAATCCAACTTGTTTGATGGATTAACATTTGAAAGGATGTTGGTTTTTGCGGAAAATATTTCTTCAGTATCAGTTTATCCTGGCAGACATCCATTCAAGTTAGGTGAACAGACCTTTGTATGCAGCATAGACTGTATCTAATCAATTTACGTTATTTACTTATGTTTCGGGGTCAAACTGTATATTATCAGTTGAAATGACTAAGTTTCTTGATTTTAATTGATAAGTTATCTTTTGATGAACTGAATAAAGCTACACTTTATTTTATGGAATTTGTTGATGAATTACACCTCTTAAATATTAACCAATAAGTGTTATAGAGCGTGTCGGGCAGGAGTACATTGTGATGAAGAACAACATGACCTCTAAGCTTAAGGGCAGTGTTAACATCTCTTCTGGATTTCTTTGTTCATTTTAATATGGTGTTTCTTCCAACAAAATCTGATCATTTCAAAATAAATTTGAAAACATAAAAGCAATACATGAGCCAATTGATTGCCATGTAACTCGAGGAAGAGGACAAACAAAAGCCTGTATATGCTCACTTAGCCACATCACTTATAACCAAAAAAGAAAATGTGTGAAAGATGACAAAAGCCAATGTAAGTGAAATAAGCTAAGCACTTCTAAAGCAAATAAGGCAAGTACACATAGTGGAAGTTCTTTTTATTAAAGGGATTCCTCTAAGTTCACAGATGGTTGGACAAGAAAAGTATGTCCCATAAATCATGAAATTTTTCCTAATATTGTATGGTAAATAAATTCAACATTAATTAAAATAACGTTCTTTAGTTATAAATTACCTTACATGATGATACATTTCCATGTAATTAGTCTTTGATCAGAATTAGAGACTAATTCCATGAATGAAGAAATTGTGCCCTCTGTAAGAAAGTGATCGACTTTCTGACCCTAAGCACCATATATGACCCTGAAGCTCCAAAATCTCTTTCATTTCCGCCATTTCGTGTACAAACTTAATAACCCCAAGAGCTCTATCCAGCTGCTTGACCACACGCCTTAACATTTTATCTCCATCTGATGTCAAAATCTTCCCAACACATAAACAATACTTGTTCCCACCATCGTCTTCAGACAGCCAACAACAAATGTCGAGCTCAATATCTTGTATACTACCATATAGATAATACAACAAAAGCGTGAACAAACATCGAGATGAATGACCCAAAAATTTAGTCAATTTCTTCTGAACTAAACTTTGTTGATGCCGAACCTCTTTGTATCCAATATTCTTATCCACCAAAACATCTTTTATCTGCGCCAACCCTTCTTTCATGATATCAAGCTTTATGGCATAAACTAAAAACTCTTGATCGTACTTCAAACAGTTAATTAAATCATCAAACATCTCAAGCAAATCCCCCCATTTAGCAGACGGTGGCGAATTTGCATTTTTCTTAGGTGCAACCTTCATCCATGAACTTGACTCAGGATCATAAGACACAGCATCATCCAAGAACTTAAGACAGTTGACCACTATTTGCTGAACCATATTAGCACCTTTCGTCATACACCCATTTTCCTTAACACTCATTTCATATTTCAACTGATTCAGTATCTCTGCAAGCGCACCTGTCCATATTTGGTGCTGTGTGACTTGTGGGCATACTGCTAGTCGAACTAACTTCCTATGCTGAGCAGATAGAGCTAAGACGTCACACACTTTTTTAAGCGAGTTCAAAGCAAAAGGCTCAGCATAAACTGGCTTGTCAACACAAACGCTTTGCGTACCCCCTTTCGATAACACTTGCTGTATTGAACGGTACTTTAAAAACGCTGCACCATTTAACTTAAACTTACGCATACTCTCCACAAGAAACTCATCATTAACAACGCGTTTTTCTTCCACATTAACCAATCTTCCACTGATCAAATCCAAACCCTTTAACAAATGGGTCAACTTTATTAGTTTCGGGTACGCTATTTCACACCAGTCAGAAGACAAACCATCCGACACTGGCTCACTTAACGCGTGATTAATATTTGCCTCTATATGCACAAATCTACTTAGCTTCTTAATCCTAAAATGACTCGTAACCCAAAAATGATTCTCAACATGCCTAAATACGTTCAACATTGTTAAAAGGTTACCATGTTATTTAGATTCTAACTGAGGCATTTTATCGAACACTTTGTGTGCAAGTACGGATTAAGATGATTTATATAACCAGATATTGTTCAATTTGAATTATATTACACGCTAGAGTTGTGTTGGTGTAAGAAGTTGGGATGGGGCTATAGATTTGAAATGTTACCGTGTCGAATTAGGGATGAAACACTATAGTTTTACCAACTAACACAGACTAGTAACTTTTGCAAGCGTAGTAAGTTTAAATGCAAGTTAAATGCTAAATCATACTCCCTCCGTCTCAAAATTATTGTCAGGAGACAAGAAACACACAATTTAATAAAAGTGGGACCACTTTAAATTTTAACCATTCAAAAGGAATCTTCCCTCACAAAGTTCTCTAGTTTTTACTATAAATGGAAAGTGGACAATTAATTTGAGACATCCATAAAAAGAAATGTGGACTATTATTTTGAGACGGAGGGAGTACTAAGGGTATGTTTGGCTGGTTAGGGCAGGGGTTTTATTATAAGAAAATTGTATTTTTGTAAACTTATTTGGCAAAATGGGTTTAAGCTTAGGTATATTATTGCAAAATTACTTAAAAAATATAACTAAATGAGTTTTTGTATATATTACTACCTCCGTCTCAATTTAATTGTCCACATTTCCTTTTTGGGATGTCTCAAAAAAATTGTCCACTTTCCATTTTTAGTAAGAAAAAGAGAAGTTAGTGGAGGAATATTCTATATGAGTGGTTGTGAATTGTAGTGGTCCCACTTTTATTAAACTTTGTGTTTTTTGTCCCTTGACAATAATTTTGAGACGGAGGGAGTAAATATTTTTATGGGTAAATAATTAATTTATTTTTCAAAAGCCCCGGGCTAAAGTTTTTAGCCTTTTTTATGGGGCTAAAGTTTTAAGCTTCTTTTTAAGGGCTTATGATTTTATAAGCATGCATGACAAGCGAGACTTATTTTATAAGCCGACTTATTTTAAAGCCCAAGCCCCATAAGCCCCCCATAAGCCTTTCGCCAAACACGACCTAAATTGTATTAACATTATAAAATAATTTCTTCTTTCTAGGTTCACTTGCACTCGTACTTAGAGCATCTCCAATACAGGGTATGTTTGGCAAAAATAGATTGTGCTAATGCTAATGCTGGAGATGGTGCTGTTGCTTAAAAAGAAATTATTTTTATAAGTTACATGAAGTAACATTTTATTTTCAAAGATTATGGATCTCTTATAAGTTACTAGCTTCATGACCCGCCCATTTTCGCTTCATAATATTGTATGACGAAATCTGAACGTAAATAAATAATTAATAACGGCAAAATATCAAACAAAAAAATTGGAAACAAAAGTACAATGTCCATGTGTAATCCTAAAAAACAACAATGATAAGTATGAGAAAAAATTAATTACATGGTTCTTATTTATATATGAAATAAAACTTTGTACACAACATTAAATATTAGTTGACAAAGTTTGAGAGTACGTAGATAGATAATCAACAACGTTAAATATTACAGACACAATAATTGAAATAAAAAATAAAGTGTTCATGTAATTTTTATAAAAATGACTATAAAAGTGTTAAAAAATAGATAGTCATTATTTATATACGAAATAAAACTTCTCTGTACACGACATTTGTTGTAAAGTCTGTGTATTTGCCGTCTTTGTCACAACAAAGCACCTTCAAACTTTTTTCGTCTTCACTCTTGAAACAACCACGTAAAGTTGTCTGTGTGAGAATACCGGCCTAGGTTCATAATATTACTTGACGAATTATGAAAGTACGTACATAAATAATGAATAACGTGAAATATTATAAACACACTAATTGGAGAAAAAAAAAGGAAAGTATTCATGTAATTTATGTAAAAAGAACAATGAAAAGTGTTAAAAAAATGGATGGTCATTATTCATACACGAAATAAAATTTCTTTGTACATGGATTCCTAAAATTTAAGGATTTTCCTTCCGTTAGACTAAAAACACGCAGTAGCAGTTTGAAATATTGAGTCAATACTCCTCTTGCTTCAGTGTCGTATAACCCGCATTTTGTGTGTGTTAACCTTTCATAGCAAGTTTTAGTGCCAAAACCCTATACACATTTTTACATCTGTTAATGTTATATGGAAATATAAGATTAATATAAAATTGGTTTTGAACATCCCCTTCGTTCCGGTCATATTTATGTTCCTAAAATATACAATAAAAGAAGAAGTTATAGTTGATTCTTTCAAATGGCTCCCAAAACGATCAAAACATTATATTAAATTGCAGCCAAGCCTTGTTTCTTGTATGTGTTATGGCCGTCAATAATGCCGAAGCGACAAACTATATAATTGTGCTACTCAAGCAACAATATAACTTTGCCATTAGTCTAAAACTTAGTCATTTTCTAAATTCATTGCCTTTAACTTCTCATTCTGTTGTTAATATTGCTTACTCACTCTATCATCTAGATAATAATGAAGTCAACTTACCCAATCAAATTTCTGAATAGGAATCAACGTAACTTTCTAAAACAATGTATGTAAACTGATTCTAGCCATACCAAGATTACATAACCTTTATTGATTCTTTCTAGCTACCTTAACCATCAATATGAGGCTCACTAAGTAAATAAAAGCTACTAACTTACAACTACAATTTCTATTAAAATAATAGATAAATCAAGGATGGTAAAACACATAAGTAAGAAGTACCTCCGAAATGAAATTTTGAAAGTGAATATCTGGATCATAAGATGTAGTAAAAAGTACTTCAAAATACATTCATATCTTTAATCTCTTTAATGTTGTTCACTTATGTAAAGAGGAAGTCATGGTAATACATAATGAAAACCTTTTTTTTCTGCTTTAGAGCATATATGCAATTATGAGACTTCGTTTAGACTTACTAAATTTTCCTTTGTATATGTCTTTTATTCTAATAAGGTCTTAACAGAAGTGTGTAGCTACTACGATATATAGATGATGCGTAGCTGCTCACGTGTGATAATGCCTCTGATTACTCTTTCAACTATCTCTTTGGTGATTGCTGATTCGTGATGCCCAGTAGCCCAAACACCTCAGGGTTTCTCTTTAACTTTGTTCGCTTATGTAAACAGGATGTCATGGTAATATATAATGATTTTTTTTTTGTTCTAGAGCATGTATGTAATTATGATACTTCGGGTTAGAATTATTAAATTTTCCTTTGTATATGTCCTTTATGCTAATGAGGTTACGACAGAATTGTGCAGCTACTATGACATATAAATGACACGTACCTGCTCAAGTGTGATAATGCCTCCGGTTACTCGTTCAACTATCTCTTTGGTGAATATTGATTCATAACACCCAGTTGCTCATATACCTCAGGGACAAAATTACCTTTCATCCCAAATCACTCATCATTGTTGCAAGTTTCATAAGCTAAATAAAATGTTTGTACATTTTACACAGCATACATAATTCATAAAAAGATGCTGTCAAAATCTAATATAGACATTAAAGAACATACTTGATCAACAAAAAGCCACATAGGTTTGGACCCGTAAGGGTTTGTTGACAAAGTGCTTGATCCTTCAACCAAAAAAATATTATCTCCTGCAAAATAAAGTTCATTGTAGTTTTTCAGAAAGTTTTTACAAACCGTTAACGTTGTGTCACCAACCCATTGACGCATCCTACTAAATTAGGACTTCGTGTAAAAAAAAATTATTGCTCACAAATAATAACACATCAATTAAGTAGAAAATCATTTTTAAAACAATCTAAAATAGAAATACGAACAATCATTTTGCACGTGTAGCTAATCAATAGATATGTAAAAATGCCTTTCTAAAAAAAAATAGATATGTAAAAAAGGAGGTAGAATTCGTTTTGGTATCTACAGTAACTTTTAGAATCCATGGTAAGCCGTCCCTAAGAATCATAAGATATTTATAGAACCAAAAAATTGGAACTCACATGTTGCTTCAAGCATGGTACACCTATCCGTTGATATGACTCCCTATAATGGTGACACATACCTGCTAATTCCCAAATGAGTAGTGCTTGTTCACTAACTTGTTATAATTATAAAATTAAGATCTTCATAGCCTACCTCATTAAAGGCCAATTAGCTAGTGGCATTGGAATGAAGCTCGATCATCCATTGCTTTTTTTTAACGGTTCAACTAACTTATAGGTAAGCGTACCTTCGACCAATAGACACTTGACTTATATATGCATTTAGGCTGCCTACTCATTTGACACTGTAATATTTTGATTGAGCAAATAAGTATGATATCTCAACAATCACCTGAATCAATAAAAATAAAATGTTAAAAGAAGTGATAATAATTTTCAACTTGACATGTCAACATTTGTAAATAACATGTGTTGAGAGAGTGTGACCTGTGTGGCTGTGTCATGGCATAAGCTAATGAGGAGTACATCCCGGCATTTCATGTTAGAACACAGTTCGTTTTGTGGCACAACTGGCTGGATTGTCTGGGAATCGTTCTTACCAATGAAAAATATATCAAAGTACATGGCCCAAATGACGACGGTGAAATTAACACTGCTCTCCCTGAAATTGTTAAAATTAAGTATACATCAGGGGATTAACTTCAGAAACTCTTCCATTCAACCACCATTTTATATCAAATAACAACAAATGAAGATAGAAACAGTGTAATTGAATTACCAAAAGTGAAGGAAGTAACCCATATATCAAAATACTCTCGAAAAATAAATGAACAAAACAGAAGTGCATTCAGGAAGTGAAAACCAGCAGTGCAAATTTACTTCAGATTTTAACCAATATTTTATCACCTTCCTAACTTAAGATGTCGTTTAAACTCAACCTGGTATGTGACGATTCCATTGCCCTGCCGACCAAGAAATGAGCGTGACTTGATACCTCTTTCGAATTGTGGTGCTTTTTCGAGCTCAACAGCAAAACCAAAAATTAGACAAAACTAACATCAAACTATTTAATAGTTGCCACACCTTTTGATTTTAAATTGTTGTTGAAATCTTAGAAGACTTGACTTGCTGTATTGCCATTTCTACTGCCTTACTTCCACCAATAAAATTTGGGTGCGAAGTATTTATATTGCTGCAAGTACTATCCTCGGACATCTGCAAGTACAAAAACCTACATGTATTATTCTATTAATCTCATATATACGTACATACCTAATGAATATATACACCATTTCCATGGATATACAATTACACACCTGCGAAACTAATAATATATGCACGCACCTTTGTTCGATGATTTATTTCTTGAATTACTTGTCCACTCAGCAAATCATTCCAATCTCTAATTACTGGGCTAAAACTGATTTCTATCATTTATTAAATTATCTTCGACCTACAACTCCGACCACAAAATCTAATAAAAAAACACGCATGTATCATAAGGATACTATTTTTGACAAAATGAAAGTTAACTACCTTAGTGAAGGTCCCGATATAGCATAAAGATAAGATATAGTGATGGATGATAATAGATTAATGAAGTCTCTTTGTATGTCTTTATTCAACGCCAAGATATACGTATAGAACTATAAATCTTCAACAGAGAAAGATAGCGTGCGTATAAGATTGTTTGGGATCCCATGAGGATCCTCGCCAATACGACCACAACAACAAAATAATTTTCCATTTAGAACCAAGCCATATATGTCCCGGCATATCTCCTTGATCATCAGGTGTAGAGATTCATTTATATTATTAGAGCAATACTTAAGTTGACTAAATGAATACATTGTTGACCAGTTCATACCTCGGTTCGTCCATATGTGTTGGCTGCAGATAATGGAAACTCTTCATTGCACGGTACCTCCTTTGGCTGACCATAAATACTGGCTGATGATGAAAGCACGATCTGAAATTTTTGAAAAGAAAGATTGATTAAAATTGTAAGGATGGAATTCGATGCTTCGTGGATGAGGTATGTAGCGTGTATACCAAATATATGAACCCCAAGGATATATGTGTTATCAGGCCTATAGATCCACTACAGGAAAAGCAAACAACTTGAGCAATATGTAATCGATAAGAGAAAGACGCAAATTTTGAAGCAATATGTAATCCCTGACTCAAAGTCATAAATGAGTGACCTTAACATAAGAACGGAAAATAAATTAAGAAGAAATGTTTCTAAAATCTGTTTCAAAGTGCATAATTACCTTACAAATTTCATCTCCTTCATTTTCAGCAAGGGCTTTAGTGTTAGCCTTGAAGGTAGTCTTAGCAATACTTATTTCAAATCCTTCCTTCACAGCCTTTTGTTTGGCTTGGGGCTGCAAGTTTATGGGAAGAAATAGTAAAAAAAAACTCTATCACTAAATAAAAATCATTTAACATTATTGTAGTCTGTAAATAGGTAGAATATATGTCCACACAATACACAACTAAAATGAGAACTCACTTAACTTGCAACAAAGTTTATTATATAGAGCAACATAAAAATAGAGTAATAAAGTTTAAAACATTTTACAAAGAAAGCAAAAAATCCTATAAATTAACTCACAAGTTTGGAGGCGCTATCAACTTAACGACTTCAATCATCAATGACTGCAACAACACAAGTAAAAAACACCATCATTTATGCAAACCATACTAATAAAAAGATCCAAAATGAACATTCTCTACATTTTAAACCAATTATAATCAAATTGTGCCATATTTCGCCTAAAACAACTCGCAAACTAATAGAGCTCGCAAACGTGTTTCACTATAAAAAAGATCATATGCCCACTTGTTTCGCCTAATGGGCTTACCAAAAACAGTTTTATTAGGATTTTAAAGTTTCACTTTTAAACTTCCTAAGATTTTTAATTTTCAAGTGAATAAAACGAAAATCACAAACATCATCAGAAATTAAATCAAACAATAAAAAGTCATTGCAAATGGATTTAAAAGAAAACCTAAAATTGAGTAATTCAATTTACCTTCATTATGGACAGCCAAATCGTGATAGGATGTATGTTTTGAATTCTGAACACTATCATTAAAAACAGATGCATAAAAAATAAGTCTCTTAAATCGAAATCAAAATAAGAACCCATACTAGAAATCATATATCAAGGTTTAATTAATCGAATGCATATAGTAATTAAAAATGGAATTGAAATTCAAACATACCTTAATAACCTGCAATACACATGTGCTTCAATATATCATCATTAACTGCGGGCTTGATTAATCTGTAAAAAACACACAAAGAAATAGATGATATAATTTAGGTACATCGTAATCTGCTATAATAATAATTTCAAAAACTTGAAATTAAACATAACATGAATCATCAAACCCCAAATTGTTTTGATAATAAGGTTTAAGAAATCGAGTGAAAAGATTTGAATTTGGAAAGGCCGAGTGTAATGGGGTGGGATTTGAATTTGGAAATGCGTGTGAAATGAGGGAGGGATGAGATTTTGTTTGGCATTGAAGAGTGGAGTTATTATGAGATTCTTCAGGACATATGATACTTTGTCTTGGGTGAACATGGTAAGTGGTTTATATCACTATGGGAATGCAAATTGTATCACAACTTGTGGCTTGCTCTACTGGTTGTGGCATTCATTGGTTATCCAACAACCCCGGGTTCGATTCTCACCTGTGACAATATTTTTTACAAATATAACCGGGAATAATGCCAAGTCATCATTTCCACCTCATCATAAAGGCGCCATGTCATCATTAAAATGCCTAGTAAGCATTATACATGTGTCATGTTTAGTCCCATATATATGTATAGATGTCTGCCAAACAAAGATTGTTTTTTAAATAGCTTATTTTTTGAAAAAATAAGCATAATCTCTCCATAATCTTGTGTGCCAAACATAACATATATCATTTTGAGTTCAATACATTGCCATATCACTGTCATGTCAACATCTCATTTATTCATACAAATCACTCACGATGCATTAAACTTTACATAATTTAATGAAGTTCCACGTCATATATTTCTATTACCTATAAAATACTATATCTATCTAATATAATAAACAAGAGTTTTGTACCACCTAATAATGCAGTCCATGCAATTAATTATCTGATGTGTCTTTGTTGTGATTGGTCAAAAAAAAGGAAAGTACAACACATTGTATACACCTAATTTTTAATACATTACTCTTTCAAAAACACACACCAAGTCAAAGCTTCTCCAATACTCTTTGAATGACATAGAATCGGTTACATCAACAATTAATTTTCTCAGAATCAAATCAATATCCTAAAACAATACACAATTCAATATTTATGTTATTGATTCCTATTGTTCAAACCCTTTAAATCAGTTTCGACAATTTCAAATCATCATCCAAAAATAAACTCAGTAAATGAACATATCAATTTGAATAATATTTCAAAATACCACGCATAATATCACGGATTCCACACAAAAATTCTTTGATACTCATTATAAATATTCTCATCATAATCTTCTTTGATACTCATCACAATAATCTTTATATCAAACTTTGCTCCATTTTCTTTCATCCCTAATCTCTGAAAATTTTATCAATGAAACTCTATTCCAAGCGAATGGTTACAGGTTTGTTTTGTTCATTTTCGTTTCAATGTTTGTATTTGTGTTTCAAGCTGGCCCGTTTTGGTGCTTTTGATTTGTGAAATTTAGTTTTCTGGTGTTATAAGATATTTTCCAATGACTGTGTTCAAATTTATCTGTCTTTTACCGGGACCCTAGAAAAGAATTGGGAAAATCACGTTCACGAATTACTTTTTGTTTTCGTTTTAACTTTGTATGATTTACCTTTTAGGCTTTTATGAAGATAGAAAACATATTGTGATTTTGTTGTTTTAATTTATGCGTACCAAGTGTTTGTAAAAATGTCTATGTGAATTAAAAGGTTAAAATAATGTTAATGATTGTTTTGTGCTTTGGTTTTTTAGTAAAAGATTTTGGGGATTTTGTGTTTGTTTGTATCAAATGGATCAATATATTGTTGCTTGTAAGAAAAATTGTAGGAAATTTTGACGATGTTCTTGAACCGGGTTGTCATTACGTGTCATGGGTTTTTTGTAGACTCGCTTTTGTTGCAAAATGTACCAAGGAAAGCACAACACGGTAATGAGCAGGTGAAACATAGAATCTTATACTTTTGGTTTATGAATAAGCATGACTACAATGCTTCATTTTAGATATTTTATAACCACTTTTGATAGTGTAACTATGAAGCACTGTTGCAGGTAGTCGTTATCGATGGAATGGAACACCATGCCTCAGGCACCAATTCAGGTAGTACAATTCATGTTTGAACTTTTTGATCAATTGCTCATTAGTTTTGCACATGGTTTATGCATAAAGCTTTATATCATAATATATATTAAAGAAATCGTTCTATAGCTCACCAATATGATATTAACACTTCACATAGGAATTTACTTGATTACCCCATAAGAACCTTTTTTGGCCAATAGCACGCGTATATAAGCTCGCAGTATGATGAGTTTGGCCCATAGCATTTGTATGTTTGTTAGAATCAAATAACCAAGAAGAAATCACAAAACTCATTAATACACAAGATGGATATATTCATATAGACCTGTGGAAACCAATTTATTGTTGTGCTTGATGAAGTGCTTAATTCATTTTTGATGTAAGGCCTCACTTAAAAGATATTTAAAGGTACAATTCATTTTATTTAAAGTAACATGCCATTAATAAATTTTATAGACCGTTGAATTTTATCGATGGTAACTACTTTTAGGTCCTGTATGGAATTTATTATCGAAAGTCCGTATACGGCTATTTCGGATTAGCTATTAGAATTAATACTTTCTTAGGTTGTTTAGGATTGCTTATAAATTGCTTTGAGGGATTGTTTATTAAATCGATTTGAGATCGCTTATTGAAACTGCTAATAGTGGTTGTATGGGATTTCTTATTAGAATAACTACTCATAAAGATGTTTGGATTGCTTATTGGAATAACTACTCATAAAGATGTTTGGATTGATTATTGAAGAATGATTATAGAGGCTGATTGGGTTTACAGAACTTGGATGCAGCCGAGTATAAAGAGGCTCCTGCGATACCTTTTAATTATCCTCAGGTAAGTGAAGCTTATTTACATTTATCCAGTTATTAACTAGATAATTAGTTTAAGTTAGTTGCAAATGGTAATTTGCATGTAATCTTCAAAGGGTTTGTGGTACGTAATACCAAACTACGTTGTACATCTGACTGTTTTGAAGCTAAAAGCCCCTTATAACCGGGTTTCAGGAATGATCATTTGTTTCATATAAATGTTAGAATATATAATTTTAGTTTTAGGTGTTATGTGAGATAAGGTAGATGATCGTAACAGATTGCTCGGGAAAATGTGTCGAGTTTAAGAGCTTAACTATACGAATGGTTATAAAGGGTTATGTTGTGGCATATTCAGTTATGAATGGTTATATGTAGTTATGTTGTAGCTATATGATTGATTCCATGGTTTATATGGGATAGGTAATGGTTTATGCTAGGTTGGGTTAAGATCATTAATGGTAAAACTATAACAGAAAATGTTTTGTTGGAACCTTAAAGCTAAATCACCTAAATCACCTTTGTGTACAAACTCTGAACCTCTTTAAAACCAATTTTGTTTGAAATCGTTTTTGTTATTGTTTATAAATAAATAGTTTAATTTTACATCCTTAAAAATAAGATGTAATTAATTATAACTAAATAATTTTAAGTACGGGACCAAATGGGACAATTCTTTAGAAAGAAGAATTGGAAGTTCTTGATCTAGGGATCCATATTAATTATATAGGGGTTCGCACGAGTATTTGCAATCATAAGGGCCATTGATGTGAGAACTTTATGTGGGTTTCCATGACATGAAATTATGTTGAATGGTTGGCCAGGGAGGGGAAACATAAACAAATGTTCGGATTAAGATGCGTTTCAAGATAGTAGCATTATAAGGAAGTGTATATAGGATCTTCAATTCAGGTGATTGAGAGTGTCTTGCCGTATTATTTTTATTTGTTAATGATGTGAATAGAATGATTAAGGAGCAGGGTCTTTGTAAAACTTAATGTTTTTGTTTTGTTATTGTTTTTCTATTACATGCTTATTCAGCTCATTTCCAGGACACTTATGCAACAAGCTACAATTTAAAAATGGATGTTATCTGAAGGAGTAGGGTATTTCTTTTCTATAATAGCTAAATAGAATTCATAATCAGAATAGTTACTTATGTGTTTTTTTGGATTATGAAAGGAAAAAACAACTTCATTTTAGTTTGACTTTTGTTTTATTTCAAATTTTTAGGTGTTTAGAGAATAAACTTGGACTACTCAATTGTTTGACGTTGACATATTACAGAATGAACTTGGACTACTTTTGCTCTTCAAGAATATCGACCAGGTGGAGAAGGCGATACATGCACATTTATTATTTTAATAGTTACAAACCAAATTGTTTATCATATCATTAACATATTACTTATTATTCTTTTCAATAAATAATAGAATCTATCAATGTTCGTTGTTGTTTTTAAATTTATTCACACATGTAATTTGTTAGCAAGTCGGGTTGATCATTAACACACAAACTCATATGTGAAGTGGTGGTTACAGTTGCTAACACATTTAAGTGATAAGGGGTATCGAAGAAACACTAAAGTATAATGAGTTATGTGATTTGTATAGAAACTATTAACATATAGCACTCTCCATGAACATATATTCATTCATAGTACTTTGATTTGTATAGTCACACTTTTTTCGAGAACGTTGCAATTTTGTTGTTATAAACAAGTGAATTTTGAAACTAGCCCGTCGACATCATCCATGACCCAACCCAAAAAGACCAACACAAAACCCGTCCGCCGACTGTAACATCTCAAAAGGTACTACAAATATTGTCTACAAAGAAGTACTTAAAGTTCTATCATCAATTTTAAAATGTATGTACAACTATATAAATGACATGCTTGATATCATTGCTTAAATTTATATATACTCTTATCAACAACTTCCGTTCATTTTGACTTTTGTTTCTTTTGAAACTTTTAGGTGTTCACGAAATGAAGATGGGCTACTCGAGTGTTTGATGTTGATTGCATACCTCGACTTTTTAACATTATATATAAATTGGGTAAGACGATAAATGCACATATATTATTTTAATAGTTATAAACCAAATTGTATATCGTATCATTCACAATTTACTTATTATTAACTTCATAAAATAATGGGACCTATTTTGTATCATTGTTGTTTGTTAATTTATTCATGTACGTAACTTATTAATAAATAATTTCTTTAAAAATCCCGTGAATTCACGGGTCTATAAGCTAGTAGATATATGTAGTACACATTGTTAAATCAATTATGATAAAATGTCTATTCCATTGGATAATCATGAAGAGGGTTTCATTGAGGTAAGAAATCGTAAGAATAAAGGGAAGAACGTGACTTCTTCGTCATTGGCGGTATTAAGATTTCTAAGCCAAACCTAACTTTTAGAAACCTAAAGTGACGATAGCTACAAATCAAAGTGCTACCAATAAAGATTCGGATCCTAAGGTTTAAAAGGAGGCTTCTACTTCTAATGTTAAATCTAGTATGAACTCAAACTCTTATAATTCTTTTGGCGTCTTGGAATCATTGGTGGATGAGGATGTTCTTGGTTTTCAACAAAATTGTAAGGGGTCACAAGATCGGCCTTTGAGTGACATGGAACCGAAGGTGCATGTTGAGGCTACTAAGTCTCCTACTTATTCATGTCCTAGTACTTCTTCAACAAAGAGGGGTAACCTTTTTTCTAAGGTGGGAGATGTGGTTGTTTCTGATAGCGATGAATACGAAGTTTTTGAGAATCATAACGAGACGACTTACTTTGGTAGTTGATGGAATTCGAAGAGTCTTTATGAGCAATGGAGGGGGGGGGGGAGGTGGGTGACGGCAACGTTTATGATGATGATTTTGGTCTCTCTCCTGCTCAATTAAAAGTAGCTGGAATTCAAGATTTTTGTCTTAGATAGGTTGTTTTATGTATTTGCATAAAATTCTTGATGTATCTTATTTTATGTTGGTTTTGTTTTGGTGGTTTAGTTGGATGTAGCTAATTGTCATTTATGGCCTGTCATGAATGATATAGTGGTTGTGTCAAATGATTGCTTGCGATTAATGTGGTACTTCAGCCACATTCTATTGTACTTAAATGTTTTTTTAGAGTAATATATTTTATCGGATGAAATACCCTTTACCCAAAAAATAAAATATTTTTAAAATTAAAATGCATACATAATTACAGTACTATATGAAAATTTCATTTAGATTACACAACTAACTTATTAGATGATTAGAAATAGTTTAAGTGCTTGAAACATAAAACAAAATTTAGTTTCTGTTAATATGTAAGGTTGTGATTTTATTAAAACATTAAGTGGCCAAAGTTTTAATTTATGTGTTCAAACATATATATGAGCGAAAGAGATTATATTGCTGCATATTTAACTAATAAAATAGATATACAATGCTACGTACAAGATATACAGTTTATGTATACTATTTTTCAATCTACGGATGACCTGGAATTCTACGTTCCATTGCAATGATGACTCACCAAGCCATTGATCATTAAATAAGGCTTCGTTGTGGATGCTCTTAAAGGAAAAAAAAGAAGTGCAAATTTGTTTTCAATATCACTTAAGAAAAAAAAAAACTACTTAAAAAGAAAGTGATTTGATTGATTTTGTAGTAAAATATTTTCTCCCAATTAAACTGAATTTTTTTAATTTCTATTTCTTTATTTTTCTTACTAATAAAACTAGAGAAGTGGGTGTATATGTCTTCGTGTGTCGATTGTTTTATATTGAATAGAGACGGGATACTTCCGTTCTAACCATTTTTTTTTCTTTTTTCTTTTTTACTCTAGTTTCAAAACAATGTTTTCTTGTGAAAAAGTAAGTTGAAGGCACTAGTTCAAAGTTTAAACATATTGGGTATGTTTGGCGCAATGGGTTTGGGCTAGAGCTTGAGCTGAGGCTGGGTCTGAAACTGCAAGTGGAAGTTTATGTTTTTATAAGGCTATTTCGCGAATTAGTTGAAGCTAAAGCTTATTAATGTAAAACCACAAAAAAATACATCAAATTAAACACACATATATTTTCATCTTTTACGTGATAATTTATTATATTTTTAAAGGCATTTAAACAATTTAACTAGCTATAAGCCTTTTTGTATGGGTTTGGGCTTATGAAGACATAAGCATATATGACAAATGAGACTTATTTTATAAATCAATTTATTTTAAAAGTCCAAACCTTTATAAGCTCTCATAAGCCCTTCGCTGATTAGTTGTACTTTAAAAGGGAAATCAAGCATCGAATGGCTCTACTGATTAGTTATACTGGAATGTTGAGATCTCCATAAGTAAATTATAGAAAAAGTTACATGATTCGTCCTTGTGATTTATCCCAAATAACACTGGTAGTCCCTGATGCAGGTTTTACTGACCAGGTTTTAATATTTATATTATCTCGTTATACCTATGGTCTACCCTAATGCAATAACGGGCAGTGTACCCGGTCGTGTGTAGTGTAGTATTCGGTAAAACCGAGGTCGTCCCAAGAGCTATGTGTGTTGGATTATTACTAAGTCTAGGTGTCACAGATTTTAATAATGATTTCGATAAGGAATTAATTAACTACTAAAGCAGATGAAAGCAGATAAAAGGCAAAGGTTTAATCAATAGAGGAGAGTGGTGCTAACCTAGTTATTCCTCCTAGCTAGTAATGTCTACGTCTACTTACTTCCAATTACTTCAGGTGGGGTCAAATTCGAGAGGACAACATTTGGTCAATTCGCCCTAACCTATCAGCAAAGATGCCACCACTGGAGAAGTCAGGTGTCCCTTCATAAGTGTTGTTCCTGGTCCCCTAAGCCAAGTCATTAAGTACCGCTACATGCTAGATTTATAATAGTGAGTTCCCGGGCGTTAGCAACTTAAACACTCACCCCTAATTCTTAAGTTCATCCAAACGGTAGGTGATCAGTTGGTCAAATCGCACAAGTAGAAAGGGTTGTCAGTTGGTCATATCTTACCCTTCCCGTATCAGTCTACTCACTTAGGGTCAGTTGGTCATATCTCCTAAGCAACTAGCCTCTACCGCCATTCAAAACTACCGAAACAAGGGTCGCTACCAATAAACTATGCATGCATACACTTAGAAATAATTATACGGAAGTAATGTAAACGCAAACAAAACAATTAAGAAATCATAACTAGGCCAACACCAAGAGGTGCTTAGCCGCTCATATTAACCATACAAATCAATTCAATATTCAAAGTTACGAAATACATGAATCGAAAGTAAAGAAAAGATAAAATGCTAATGCTTATCGTAGGGGAGTGATTTCTCCCTTGGAGACAGCTCCGTATGCTCCTCTAGACCCGCCTTTAGCTTCTTCCCACGTTCTTTGGTTGTGGTGTGTGGAATGGGATGATTTCAAATGCTGGAAATCGTGGGGTATTTATATGCCAGATCTGGGTTACGGCGTAACTAATATAAGAGTTACGCCGTAATCTTCAATTCATTCGTAATTTGCACTAGATCTGCTGGTTACGGCGTAACCTTATAAGTGGTTACGTCGTATCTTCAATATTACTTGGTTACGTCGTAGTTGATGAAATAGTTACGGCGTAGTTATCAGCGGCGTGGAACCTCATTTGACCTAATATAGTTACGCCGTAGTCTTTGGGGAGAGTTATGCCGTAACCTTCTGATGAGTTGGTTTTCTGAGTCACGCGTTAGTTACGGCGTAATGTGAGAGATGAGTTACGCCATAACTTCTTCAAAGTCAGCATACTATGATAAATCTTTGATAATTTCTCCAATTCCGCGTCTCTTTAGCTCCAATGCTCGTAATTTACCTGAAAGTGGAAAACAATGGAAAACAAGCGTAAATCCATATAAATGATATAAATTACAAGCATTATCGGGGGAAATTGACATTTAATATTCATGACTATTTGATGTTATCAAATATTCCCCCACTTGAACTCTACTTGCCCTCAAGTAGACCTTATTAGAAAGATTCCT
This sequence comes from Chrysanthemum seticuspe, assembly GCA_019973895.1. NCBI lineage: Eukaryota > Viridiplantae > Streptophyta > Magnoliopsida > Asterales > Asteraceae > Chrysanthemum > Chrysanthemum seticuspe. The sequence goes on from BPTQ01000006.1 coordinate 140,899,553, forward strand.
AAAAAGATATCTCACATAACCTGGAAAATATAAGTTTACAAATCCCTTATGCTAGAATAAAACAAAGCTGAACACCTCATGAAATGGGAACGAAACACTCAAATCTCTCAACTATTCTAAGTGTCAATTTCGGGGTGATCACTCAATCGCACAGTCATAGCATGTATTCTATCATAAGCTTGGCGGTTACACAAATCTCCACCACTAGAGTTAAGGGCTAAACAATTCTTGAAGGAAATATGGGTAGACACGACAAAGGTTAAGGGGTGACTCGTCATTACTAACATGTCACGACAAAGTGGACAAAATCAATGATACATGACCAAATCCATAGCCAAAACACCAATGATTGCTCGCTGCATCACCTAGACATGCTTCATGACTAAAGGGTAGGATAAGACATGAGAAGTATAAATGGTGTAAAATAAAAATCAAGAAGGTAGTCTAAATCTATAACAAGTCATCACCACTTACCGTCCGCCCAAAGTTCAAGCTTTGAAGTCAAGAAACCGGATCATGAAATACTAGGTAGATGTGTCATTAAAGGACGTCGTGATGGGCACACTACCTTTTCTCCAACTGTTGGCATAATTACCAACTCCAATCTTCGAATGTGACCGAGGTGTCCTCCTCGATACTAAATCTATAAAGCTCATAACATAGTGCTTATAACAATGCACTTTTACAATAACTCAATAACATAACAATTTTTTTTCCCGAATCATCATCATTTTTTTTCAACATAACAATAACAACTAAACATAATATCCCCCCACTTGAGATGAACATCGGGAATTCGGGGGGTCTTCAATGATCTTCAATAATATGTCGTCGACGAAAGTGTGATTTTCGAACCTTTCCACTTGAACCTTGAACTTAGGCAAATGATGACTTCCCAATTACAAATAAAGACTACAGGGTAGGCTAAGATGTATAGGTGTATCGAAACAATATATTGGGTTAACAAAATGAAATGAATGGCTCAGATGGGTGTATCTAGGGGTATCTTGCACTAAAGGTGAGTGCAACAAAAGGGTTTCACATGGGGTCGAGAAGTCGAAGTGACTAATCGATAGACACACAATGGTAGGCTATTTGGGTGATAATCCTATAATATTGTCTTCTAAAACTGAAAAGTCCAAATACATCGAGCTAACTCAACATACCTCGTTTATGGTCTCGAAATGATGCAAAGGCCAAGTTCTAAAGTTTACAAGCTACCGGCACACTCATAATTTGGTGGATTTGGGGTAAAATATTAGAAATGGATAAGGCTAATCTCACCATAAAATATCAAGGGTTGTATGTGCTCGGCTAAGGTCTAATCTAGTTAGGTTAAGAAAAACATGTCAAAATTTTAAAAATGGCATAATTTTTCAAAATAAACTAGAAAAACGAGGGCAAAATAAAGTTCAAGAGATAATTCTACTCCCGTCCCCCCACTTGAATTGTACAAAGTCCCTATTCTACTAAGCGTTAAATAAAAGTGAAGAGAAAAGTAGAATTAGAGCGAGAACTTTCCTGAAATTTGCTCCAAAAAGAAAGAAGGCCCACGAAAAAGAGACGTGCCTTCGTATAAGCATCATGAACAAACTTCAATCCCTGAAATCACACTTCCGACAAGCATAATTCTAAAAATAAAAAATGAAAAATGAAAAACAAATCTAACTCACTTTCGTAGGAATCACGATTGCATTTAGCATATGCAACAAGCCTTTTAAACCACTTGGTATCCCAAGTGGACGAGTGAAGTCTCGTGAGGGTTTACAGGGAACACACCCACAAAGTTCATTTAAAATACTAATACAAGGTTATTATGTTTTAAAATGAAAGAAGTAAAGCAGAGGAAGGTTACGTCGTAACTCCTTAAGGGAGTTACGCCGTAACTAGCAAAACCTGACATATGCTGCAAAGCGAGTGGCTACGCCGTAACCACTGAGATGGTATTACGCCGTAACTGGTAATGCGTAAAAAATTCTGCTTCAAGGGGTTGGTTACGGCGTAATCACAGAGATGAGTTACGTCGTAACTATGGTCAGATCAGCAAACTGCAGCAGCAATCATTTCCTCGTTTCCTGCAAAATTGGTTAAAAACACAAAACCCTACAGAAATGGAAATAAAACAAAAGAAAAGGATAATTCGGTTTGTATTCCGAAAGAGCACTTTTCTTTATTTACGAGTTCGGGTTGTCTCCCGAAAGAGCACTTTTCTTTATTTACGAGTCTTTAAGTTAGACTCAGATCCGTGGAGCTTTATGGGGGCCTTAGTACTTGGCCGACTTCCTCCATGTCTTTCATCAAGTTACACCTGACCCAACCGACATTTATGGCAGTGCGGAGGTATTCTTTAGTTTCGATCTTCCGAATTTTGCAAAATTTTTCCTCCGGTCCTAAATAGTATCGAGTGAACTCATATTTTTCGGCTATAATTGATGGCGGTCTCTTAAACGGTATGCCAAGAAGTTTGCATCTTCTTTTCTCGTGTACTTCATCATCAGGGTCAATGAAACCGTCTTCACCTTGTAGCTCGAGGTAATCGAAATCATCGTCGTCAGAATCGGTATCTTTAAGTTGGTTATCGTTAAGTGAATTTTCTACGAGTATATGCTTGCATTCTTCTTTTTCCTTCCTTGCTGAGTCTTTGGTGTCATCATCTGATTTTCCATTTGGAATTTTGTCGTTAGGTTGATCTTTACTCATACATCCATTCCAGATTTTCTCTTTTGTTAATGCGTCAATTTTTCCGTATTTGATTCTGACCCAATCGTCAAATCCTAGATCATCTGGCCAAGGCAATTCTGTTCTTTCTGAATCATTATTTGTGGTCTATAGGAACTCTTCTTCCCCAGTTCTCTTAATGTTGCTCCCCCCGTTACATTCATAATTAAAAGGGTAGCAGGAAGCCCAAACATTTCCGTCAGTGGTTTTAATTTGTTCACACCAATGATTTTGAGTCCCTTCGTCAATGTTATTGCTAAAAGGAATATCGTCGAGGGGCTTAATGGTTTTTCCTTGAAGAATATGTATTTCATATTTGAGTTCCAGATTTCTAAACAAGACCGAATTAATTATTGCGTCACCGAACCTTACTGAGTACCAATCTCTGAATGACAGATCCCCAAAATCAACGTCATGCCTCCCTGATTCATGTGGGCATATCCAAACTTCATTCTTCACATTACCCCCTCCGTTGCAATACTCACGAAAGGGGTTGCAGGTTGGCCATGCTTGTGTGACCTCATCTTCCGTAATGAGTAAGGGTCTGCAGTAATGCTTGATAGGTGGTCCTTCCACTTTGTTAATTGAGAAATTGGCTAACCTTTCTTCATTGTTAAGTGTAGTCCACATGTATCTGTTATCATTAACCCTCTCTTTATCAACCCCTCCATCGCAGGTTCTCCGAGGTCACAAGAGGCCCATAAGCTGTAACATTATCCATCGTCACTTGCAATAGCCTTACACCAATGACTCTTCCTTTTAGAGTTGTCAACCTCGGTAACCTTGTCGTTGCTTGTACTCTGGTTAAGCTGTAACTCTGAGATTTGATTACGGCGTAGCTTTCTTTCGCCTTTAGTATTAAACTCATCGGAGAACTTGTCGTTTTCAGAAAATACAGCTTTACATATTGTAGATTTGTTCTTTTGTGCCTCATTTCTCTATTGTACCTCGTCGCCAAGCTTTCCAATCATACTTTCCAAGTTCTTTAGTGATACGTCATGGGAAGAAAGGCTCTTGTTTGTATTATCTTGGAAATTTTTCAGCCATTCTTCTTGCTCCTTTTGCCTCTTGGTTGAATCTACAAGGTACTTGTTAATTATTTCCTCCAAGTTAGTTCTTCTTTCACTATGCTCATAATACGGTGGGGGTCCTCCGCGATACCCATTATAATTATCCTCGTAGAAAGGTCGATTCTCTCCATATTTAGCTTCCTCGATCGTATTTTCTTCGTCAATTTTAGGACAATTCTTAGTCAGATGTCCCCCACCACAGTTTTCGCAGCCAACTTGGATGGCATGAATAATTTCTTTGATTTTTAGCATATCTCGACCTAGATTCTCTAGCTTGTTTGTTATGGCCGCAATTCCATCGAAACTTCCGCATTGGTTTCTTTTGCATCCTCCGTCGTGCCATTTTTGAGAATGATCAGGCATTTTTTGAATGGCTTCAATTGCTAGAGTAGGAGTCATGTTCGGGATAGGTCCTTGATAGTCCAGCATTTGTCTTGTAGTTATGTTGATTCTTTTGTAAAAGATGTTGACCTTTTGCTGGTTGTTCAGATCATGTGTAGGACATTTGTAAAGGAGATCGTTATATCTATCCCAGGCCTGATACAACGTTTCATCGTCTTCTTGTTTGAAATTATGGATCTCCAAAAGCTGGTTTGAAATCTTTGACGAAGGACAATACCTTTGAATGAAATGCTTCTTAAGTAGAGCCCAAGTATTAATTGCCCCAATGGGCAATCTTTCAATCCATCTTCTGGCGGCTCCAGTAAAAGTCATGGGGAATACCCTTAGCATAACAGCATCATGAGACACGCCCGGAATGTTGAAAAGGCTTGCGATGTATAGGACATTTTCAACGTGCTCATATGCATCCTCGTCCCTGTTTCCTGAAAAAGGGTTAGCACGAAGCTCCCTCATAAATTGGTCTTTAATTTCGAAACGGACATCAGCTCCAATAGCCGGTCTTACGAGACCCGACCCTTGTTCTGCTCTTGTCAACGCCAAATATTCCTCAAGAGTGAGGTCATCGATGTTAACAACTTCCATGTTACTTGAAAACTTGAATAATGATTGTGAGAAATTTAAAACAAAACGAAAATGAAAGACTTAATAGCAATCCTAATATAAATCCCCGACAGCGGCGCCAAAAACTTGATGCAGGTTTTACTGACCATGTTTTAATATTTATATTGTCTCGTTATACCTATGGTCTACTCTAATGCACTAACGGGCAGTGTACCCGGTCGTGTGTAGTGTAGTATTCGGTAAAACCGAGGTCGTCCCAAAAGCTATGTGTGTTGGATTATTACTAAGTCTAGGTGTCACAGATTTTAATAATGATTTCAATAAGGAATATTAACTACTAAAGCATATAAAAGGCAAAGGTTCAATCAATAGAGGAGAGTGGTGCTAACCTAGTTATTCCTCCTAGCTAGTAATGTCTACGTCTACTTACTTCCAATTACTTCAGGTGGGGTCAAATTCGAGAGGACAGCATTTGGTCAATTCGCCCTAACCTATCAGCAAAGATGCCACCACTGGAGAAGTCAGGTGTCCCTTCATAAGTCCAGTTGTTCCTGGTCCCCTAAGCCAAGTCATTAAGTACCGCTACATGCTAGATTTATAATAGTGAGTGCCCGGGCGTTAGCAACTTAAACACTCACCCCCTAATTCTTAAGTTCATCCAAACGGTAGGTGATCAGTTGGTCAAATCGCACAAGTAGAAAGGGTCATCAGTTGGTCATATCTTACCCTTCCCGTCTCAGTCTACTCACTTAGGGACAGTTGGTCCTATCTCCTAAGCAACTAGCCTCTACCGCCATTCAAAACTACCGAAACAAGGATAGCTACCAATAAACTATGCATGCATACACTTAGAAATAATTATATGGAAGTTATGCAAACGCAAACAAAACAATTAAGGAATCATAACTAGGCCAGCACCAAGAGGTGCTTAGCCGCTCATATTAACCATACAAATCAATTCAACATTCAAAGTTACGAAATACATGAATCGAAAGTAAAAAAAATATAAAATGCTAATGCTTATCGTAGGGGATTGATTTCTCCCTTGGAGACAGCTCCGTATGCTCCTCTAGACCTGCCTTTGGCTTCTTCCCACATTCTTTGGTTGTGGTGTGTGGAATGGGATGATTTGAAATGCAGGAAATCGTGGGGTATTTATAGGCCAGATCTGGGTTACGGCGTAACTAATATAAGAGCTACGCCGTAATCTTCAATTCCTTCGTAATTTTCACTAGATCTGTTGGTTACGGCGTAACCTTATAAGTGGTTACGCCGTATCTTTAATATTACTTGGTTACGCCGTAGTTGATGAAATAGTTACGGCGTAGTTATCAGCGGCGTGGAACCTCATTTGACCTAATATAGTTATGTCGTAGTCTTTGGGGAGAGTTACGCCGTAACTTTCTGATGAGTTGGTTTTCTGAGTCATGCTTTAGTTACGGCGTAATGTGAGAGATGAGTTACGCCGTAACTTCTTCAAAGTCAGCATACTATGATAAATCTTTGATAATTTCTCCAATTCCGCGTCTCTTTAGCTCCAATGCTCGTAATTTACCTGAAAGTGGAAAACAATGGAAAACAAGCGCAAATCCATATAAATGATATAAATTACAAGCATTATCGGGGGAAATTGACACTTAATATTCAGGACTATTTGATGTTATCAGTCCCTATTCCATTTTAATTACTCCAGACATACTTATTTTTGAAACTATTAACCCAGACAGTCCCTATTTTGGATGGTTCGTCAAGTTCTCTGTTAAGTGTTAAAATAATATTTGCACCGTTTGTCCCTCCGTTAATGTTTCTTTTTTATCGTTTGTCCTCATTTTTTATAATAAATTTAAAAGGGGCGGAAATCGAACTTGGGTCTTTTGCTTAACAAAGTTACGCTCCAACCACTGGACTAAGCATCCAGTGGTGTAAATAAACCATTTCACATTTGTTTTAACTTTTTTTCATTGGATTTAATATCCGTTTTCATACGTTTTGTTCATTTTTATACGTTTTCATCCATTTTATACGTTTTTGTCTTTTTTTGTACGTTTTCGTCCGTTTTCATACGTTTTAGTCCTTTTTTATACGTTTCCATCCGTTTTTATACGTTCTCGTCCTTTATATACGTTTTCGTCTTTTTTATACGCTTTCGTCCGTTTTTAAACGCTTTCATACATTTTTATCAATTTTTTATAATTTTTCATCTTTTTTTTAAGTTTTTCTTACGTTTTCATACATTTTTATCCGTTTATGTCCGTTTTTATACGTTTTCATCCATTTTCATACGCCTTTTTCTGTTTTTATACATTTTCGTCCGTTTTTAAAGGTATTCATACGTTTTTGTCCGTTTCTATACATTTTTGTCTGTTTTATACGTTTTCGTCCATGTATATGTTTTCGTCCATTTTTATACATTTTCATAAGTTTTTCTTATGTTTTCATACATTTTATCCTTTTTTATACGTTTTCGTTTATTTTTATATGTTTTCGTCCGTTTTTAAACGTTTTCATACATTTTGTCCATTTTTATACATTTTCGTCCGGTTTTTATACTTTTTCGTCTAGGTGAAAACGTATATAAATGGATGAAAACGTATATAAACGGATGAAAACGTATAAATACGTATGAAATTGGACTATAAAAACGGATAAAAACGTATAAAAATGGACTAAAACATATAAAATTGACAAAAATGTTTGAAAATGTATAAAAACGGATGAAAACGTATAAAATCGGACAAAAAATGTATGAAAATAGACGAAAACATATAAAAATGGACAAAAAGGTATGAAAATGAATAAACACGGACAAAAACATATAAAACATACTAAAACGTACAAAAACGGACTAAAAACATACGCAAATGTATAAAAAGGGACAAAAAACGTACCAAAACGTATATAAATGGACGAAACGTATAAAAAACGAACAAAGACGTATAAAAACGGACAAAAACGTATAAAATCGGACAAAAACGTATGAAAACGGGTGAAAACGTATAAAAACGAATGAAAGCGTATAAAAACGGACAAAACCTTTTGAAAACGTATAAAAACGAATGAAAACGTATAAAAACGTATGAAAACGGACGAAAACGTATAAAACGGACAAAAACGTATACATAACGTATAAAATCGGACAAAACGAATGAAAACGTATTAAAACAGACGAAAACGTATAAAAACGGGAAAAAAAACGTATGTATACGGACAAAAACGTATAAAAATAGATATTAAATCCAACGAAAAAATGTTAAAACAAATGTGAAATGGTATATTTACACCACTGGACGCTTAGTCCAGTGGTTGGTGCGTTACTTTGTGAAGCAAAAGACCCAAGTTCGATCACTGCCCCTTTTTTAATTTATTATAAAAAATGAGGACCAACGGTGCAAAAACATTAATAGGGGGACTAACGGTGCAAATATTATTTTAACACTTAACGGAGAAACTGACGGACCATTCAAAATAGGGACTTTCTAGGTTACTAACTTTAAAAATAGGTATGTCTGGCGTAATTAAAATAGAATAGGGACTACCTTCGTTATTTGAGGTACAAGGACAAATCATGTAATTTTTTCTATAATTTACTTATACATATCTCAACATGTCAGTATAACTAATCAGTAGAGCCATTTGATGATTGATTTCCCTTTAAAGTAACACAATATGTTAATCTCCAAATGATTTACATCATAAAGATAAAAGGTTGTTTTGGACAAGTCCCAAAATACCTTCTAAAACACCAACAGTACAATCATCCTATCTCTAATGCAACTACATATATCAGATACTACTATTTCTTAGACAAACATGTCACATACAGAAGATCTCCCACATAACTGCTACCATTCAACCAAGAACTAAATTCACCATTATAAATGCACCTACAATCTAGCTACATTTCCATTCTCCCTTTCATCAAGACCACTCAACCTGCCACCACAGTGATCAAAGTAGATAAGGAGAATAGCATCACTAGGTACCCGTATCCCTTCCAATCAAGGGTTATGCCAAACACCTTACTTTTCCATCTCTAAGAATGGCTTCAAGTGTTTGGGAATGAACACCTTGATGGAAGCCCATCCATTTCCTCCTGTGACAATGTATTGGGTGGACCAAGAAGGTCCATCTTTCATACACTCTTTATTCCACCCATCATACATTGTCCCCCTGGCCATATTCCCTACACAATAGAAAGTCCTACTTTATGGTACATTTTATCTGATTAGACCTCCTTTTCACCTAAAATAGATACTTGATTCCTCCCAAGGCCAACCAAGCAGAGCTATAAGGATTACTAAGTTACAGTCATACCAGAATAGACTCCAAGGTATAAGGAACTTCCCATTGTTATGGCCTGAAAATCAATGATCTTTGTAAGATAAGGATCAATCATGTTGTTAGAATTCCAACCAGACTCACTTAGTCCCATGCCATCTTGCTTTATTCTTCAAAACCAAACACCACCTTAACTGACAGAGCTGAGAAACAGAACTGCTAATCAACTTATCAATTCAGATATCTTTGCCTTTCTGGTCATAATATTGAATCACTTCAGAACACTTTACTGGTTGGCATATTGGAATTTAATATTCAAAATTTCTTTAACTTTACATGTCTGAGCAGATTTCTTGACTTTCATACTTATCAGTTGCATTCTCACATGATCTTTTAGATTTATCAACACCTCTTCAACAGTCTTTGGGTTCTGAGAGAAAAGTCTTTCATTTCTTTCTTTCTAGATGTAGTACACAACAGAAGCAATTATAATGTTCAATACACTCCATATGGTGTTGTTACATTTGAGCTCTTCCATCATTTTAATAATTTGGTCCCACACCTCTGGAAGTTGACTGATCTTCATCAACTTCTTGAGGCCATTCCACACTTTGTTAGAAAAATCACATTGAAAAAACAAATGATTGTGAGAATCATTTGTTTTATTGCATAAAGGACATAACATCTGCTCAGTACTCCACTTCATGATTCTGTCTTGGGTTTGCAGTCTTTTATTAACAGTCAGCCACAAAATGAATGCACATCTTGGGTTGCAATAAGAAAACCATACAGCCTTCCACCATTTAGCAATAGGATATTCCTCATTAATATCTTTCCATGACTCCTTAGTAGAAAAACTCACCAACTGTCCTTTTTTAGATTTCCATTTGTCACAGTCATTTTTGTTTTCTTGAATTGGAGAAACTTGAAGTTGAACTAGAATAGGGTTGTTTATGTACCATTCCACATGCCAATTCCATCTATTGTTATCAATCATTTCAGCAACTTTGCACTCACTTTTAATTGTAGCTTCACGTATAACACTATCAGGAATGAATGCAGACAAAGGGCCAACATTATGCAATTTATCATACTACATAAAAGTACCTTTTCCATCCCCAATCTCATGAAAAATATAAGGTCTGATCTTCTCTCTCAAGTCCAATAGAGCTTTCCAGGTATTACAATCATTCTTCTCAGGTTCCATAGCCCAAAAGCTTCTACCTTTTAATTTGACCCCATTGACCCATTTAACCCATAAACTGTCTTTATTTGTTATCATCTTCCATATATGTTTCATTAGAAGCACTTCATTCCATATATCAATACTTTTGAGGCCCAATCCTCCCTCAATCTTAGGTCTACAAACAACTGTCCAAGCAATCTTAGCTCTTCCTTTACAGCTTTTTCCCTGATTCCATAGAAAACTTTTGAGAAGACTATTGATTTCTTTGACTGTTGTTTTGGGTATCATCATAAAAGCAGCCCAATATGTTTGCATAGCAGATAAAACAGAAGCAATTAATTGAAGTCTTCTTGCATAGGACAATGCTTTATTTTTTCAATCATTAACTTTGCTTTTCACCTTATCCACAAGAACTTTGCAGTCATTGATTCCAATTTTCTTTGCTAACAAAGGGATTCCAAGATATTTCACTAGGAGTTTTCCAACATTAAAAGGAAGAATTTATAATATCCTTTGCCTTTCCCCAATATCCACACTTCCAAAAAAGACAGTACTTTTGCCCATGTTAGGTTTTAATCCAGAAGAAGCACTAAATTCATTGAGTGTATCTCTGATCACTTGCACAGAACAATAGTCACCATGACTTAGAATTAAAAGATCATCAACAAATGAGAGGTGAGTTAGTTGAATTTCTTTGCAACCTTTATGATACTTGAAACCAACACTTTATCTAATCTTTCTAGCCATCATCAATGAGAACACCTCCATAACTAAAGTGAAGAGATAAGGAGAAATAGGTCCCCTTGCCTTAAACCTCTACCACTTTTGAAGTAGCCATGTCTTTCACCATTAATACACAAAGTAAATGTTGATGTGCTCACACATTTCATAATCCAATTTACCATCTTACTGTGAAAGCCAAATGGGATCACAATATTATTCAAAAAACTCCAACTCATTGTGTCATAAGCCTTAGCAATGTCCACTTTCAAAGCACACCTTTTTACTTTGAACTAGTGCTTCAACTTATTACTTTTTCACAAGAAAATATTGTTTTGCAACTAGAGTAAAAAAGAAAAGAAAAATGGTTAGAACGGAAACGGAAGTATCCAGCCTCTATTCAATATAAACAATTATATGTGTAACTGCATTATCAAATTTCCTGATGCCATATTTGCATAGGTGCCGAGGTCAAGAGAGCTTATGAGAAATATTGAGTAGGATGCAAACGAGTTGAGCCAAGGCCCGCTAGACAAACTTAGAGCTAGGCTTGAGCTAGTAACATAGCTTTACAAGCTTGTAAGATTCAAGCTCTAAGAATGGCTAAATTCGGCTCATGCTACACTTAAAAGCTCAAATATACATGTATGTTTATATCACTAGCCATTAAGTCATAAAATGCCTGAAAATAAGATATTTTTATTTTTATTTATTATTTTATTATTATTATTATTATTATTATTATTATTATTTTAACTCTTATGTTAAAAGCTAACATACCTATGTTATCTTTAATAAGTATCATAAATACATCGGTTAGGGTCATGGGGGTCTCTGTAATTTGGTTCGAGTTAAAAAAAATTACAAGATGGATTAAATCGAGTTTGAATTATGTGCGGTTTTAGTTTTGACCTTACAAACTCGAATTATATCTGACTTTTTTATTTTATTCTACAAATTTGTAACACATTTTTTTTCCCTTAAAATTGCAACTAACAATCTCACAATATACAAACCACAAATTATTTCACATGTTCTAAACATGATTTCAACACATAACCATTTTTGTTGAGAAGCTTCTCAACAACTAAAGATACCATTAGGACACAAGCCTTTTGTTGTATTAACTTAAAGCTTAAACAATGTATAATAAAAGATATAGTTAAAGAGATACAAAACAAGAACAATAATAATGAGATATTCTATTATATTCTATTCTAGCAAAAGTTTTATTGGTTTTATCATTTATGTTAAAAAAGAAAAACGAAAAAAAAGAAAAAGAAAAAACAAAATAATTATGCGAAGATAAATTCAGTTTTCGGTTTGATTTACAATTTTTTCAATATCTAAACGGAAAATAAAGTGACTTCAGCTTTTAGTAGATGGTGAGAACCATTTTGTGGAGTACTCAATTCGGCTTGGTATGGTGCTAAACCGAAAATAATTTTACAATTTCGGTTCAATTTAAAATTAGAGCATTGATTGGGATGACTATCTCGTATGCCTAATAACATGCATATACATATGTGTCAGCATTTTATTGGGGACAACAGGGGACCTACTTTTTCACAAACCAATCATTAATTGACACATCTATTAGGCACACAATTAATCACATATTTTAGTCCTCCCAATCATTTTCCTTAAAATGACTTCGATTATTGTTGTTAAAACCTAATCATAAAGACCCCTGGCAGGCTGGTTAGCTGGTATACACAATTCAAAGACGGTCATATATATGTGGGTTTCCTCCCAGGCCCAATAAGGCTCGTGAGTTAAGTCGGGCAGTCGGCTTTTTATTATCATCCTAAATTCGTTCTTTTCCACAAACTTTTGACATTGCTATTTTTTAGTTCAGTAGTAATACAAACGAGGTGGAAACCCCCCGCCGCGTTGCGGCGGAGTTTTTTTAAAAAAAATTGGGACCTATATGGTTGCATTAAAATATTTCGTACTTACGATTGGTTAAAGACCAACTGTTACATTAACTTAAATAATGCTTCCAAGACTCATAAACATATTCAAGAATGCATGTGTTTAATAGATAATTCAGATACCAAAACAGCCGGACCACGGCTTCCGTGGCTCCTCAGTTGTCTCATCGTTAACTATAAACATAATTACAGAAAAAACGAAACTTAAAACTTACCTGAAGTCGAGGAAAACAAAATAGTTGTTGGATAAAAGGAGGGTATTCTCACACAATGCAAGCACGTCGTTAAAGTAAGCGAAAAGATATTTTACGCTCATTAATTTGTACATACCAACCATACTGCTAAGACGGCCAATGGAGCTGACCTTTAGGCGGCACCTCCTTTTGTTGGCGTCGATCTTGGAATATCAAGTCGCACACCCGGAGGCATTAAACTTTCAGCGGCACCATGAACCGGACTTGCTTCAAAATCCAAAACAGCGGGAGAGTTTAGCAATCCCGTAACCAATATGAAAGCGACAAAGAGTCAGCCTACAATGGGAAAACAATAAAATATATGGGGAAAAGAATAAAATATAAGTGACGCAAACATAAAAGAGAATTACCAGTAGGTATATGAGGCGAACCCCAGCTATCGCTGACCCAACTGTAGACGCTGAAGCACCAGCTGTGCAACCGAGTGGCTTCAGCCGCCTCTCGTTAATACTTTCAACTAACTTGTTTTTAAAGACATCCTTCCTTTTAAGAACATCTTTTGGAGAAACATCATCCACTCCAACTTGGCCATATACACATCCACAGTTTGCATGCATGTATCACCGGTTCCGATACTCGTAACGGTTTCAAGGTTCGTTGAACTTATAGGGGTAGTCGAGAGTTCTAACGAAGTTTGTGGGCTAACAGACATTTTGGTGTCGCGTCTAATAGAAGCTTTATTTTTGGTTCTCATATTTGTATTTAACAGCTTATGAAACTATGTTTTCCACGTGAACTATATGTTTTCCACGAAAAGTAAAAGGGATAATAAAAGCTTTATTTTTGTTTCGTTTTGAATGAAGTTGTGTAATCGGATACATTATTTTCTTTGAGAACCAAACAATCAAACAAAAATAAAGCTTCAGTTTTTCATGTATCCGTATTAACTATTTCATGTATCCCTTTCACTTTTGGAATTTCACCCCAAACAACAAACGAAATAGTAAAAAAAAAAAGGAAAAAATTTACCTGTCGATCAAGTCGTCGATCAGAAACATTCAAAGCCACTTTATTGAGCTTATGCAAAAAACCAATCAACATTAAAGCACTAACCGGAATACTCTCCGTTGATTGATCTTCATTTGCCACACCTTTCATAACTACTACAGTGGACCCGCGTCTCACCCTATCCCTCCTCACCGAACTTTGCACAGCTGAATTCTTACCCCGTTATTCATCTGCATCCCCCTAACTTTCATTCCCACCCGGTTCACGCCCGACCTGTTTTTCCTACCCGGTTCGAACCAGAATTTTCTCAGGTTCACTTGATTCTACGTTCCCGTTACATCCGTTCAATGACCGGTCTGATTCGTCTTCTCCGGTTCCTAAAGACACAACCACCGCCGGTTCAGCTTTCTCAGCTAGTTTTCCCTTTCCTTCTTTTAGTTTGCTGTCAGTTGCAACGATCTGTAACAAATATAATCAACTATTTAAATAATATTCATTGTATTACATTTTATATACAAAAGCTGAATCAACTCCAACAATGTACATTCCATCCTGTATGGTATGTTCGACTAAGTTTTTTTTTTTTTTTTTTTTTTTTTTAATAAGCAACACAAAAAAACACATACTGTAGAATATATATAACTCCTTAATCTGTGAGTGTTGTCGTAACTCGTAATTAGATTTGATGCGTACGCATGTTCATACAAATAGAACTAACAGTAAGAGTACCATTAGTTTGGGCAGCCCAGTAGTCCTTGCAGCTTGGTTAAGGGAATTCGTTAATATTTCTTGGATGCAAGCTGACTGTCTTTTGTAATACCACAGCCTTCATGAGATGACTCTAGAGATGGTTGCGTCACTTGCCAACCTGGCCGTGAGATGACTTTAGAGATGGTTGCGTCACTTGCCAACCTGGGCTACTGTTTAGGATACAAACCTTTTTCTTACTTTTTTGTGGCATCCCGTAGTTAATCAGCAGTTTGGCTCTGCATCAAGATTGTTCAAATGATCAGTATTACTGTATTAGTATAACTATGTTTTAGCACGAAGAAGTAAGAATGTATAGGCTCATATGTGATCCACTTGTCGACTAACTCACCAAGATGAGCATCTTCTGTTGGTTGCCGCGTATTCACGTCGCAAAGCCTTTTCATAGCCAACATACAATTCCAGAGTTCAAACATATCAGCGGCTGTAAGGGCTTTTCTATAGATCGCATCATGTGCTTTCTCCCTTCCATTTGCAAATGCTACGATGTAATAAAACATTAGTTTCTTGTCAAAATGTCACATAAAATAAAGGAAAAATGTTAATTATGTTACAAAATTGATTGTACCTTTCCATCAATGTTGTGACGGCGACCAATTTTACACTCGATTAAGGTCTTTGGTATAGAGCATGCACAAATCCTTAGTAGCTAGTTTCTCCAAACCGTAAACATCCTAAAGCTAAACTGAAGAGGGTATAATAACTAAGTATCAAAATGTACACATGGAAGTAATAAAAAAAGACCATCCTCGTGTTTTTTTGTGCGAATTTTGAAATTTTTATAAACAATTACTGTGTCAAATATGACTACAACATCATAATAAGCCAATAATAAATTATAATTTTAAATTAACAGATTAAGCGTACACTAAAAAAAATAGGCTTTCGGTTCCAATTGGTCCAACTTGTTAACGCGTCCCCTTTTGACTTTTTTACACGTCCAAACTGTTAAAGATAACAGATTACCTGGAAGCAAAGTTCAGTTTCATCACCAGATATAGAAGTCTATTGTTATGCTGCCGGTCTTGCATACAACGCCACGCGCAGCTTCTTGAACTTCCTGTGTAATTAAACATGAATCAACCATTAACTTTTGTGCCCCAAAACTAAGACCCCAAAATTGAAACATTAACGTTTATAGCCCAAAACTGAAACCATATCCAAAAGATAATACGTAATACACTATACTACTAATGAAAACCAAATAGATAGTAATATGTAAATAGCCAAAAGACTAAAAGGAGAACCACAATCATGTACAACTCATCCGAACCGCCATGTTGGTACCTTGAGCTCTATCATCGACCTCCTTCATATCTTCTCACTTCTGAAAATCAACAACCAAACCCATCAATGACACAAATAAAGTAACGTACCAACTAACGAAACATAAAAACTAAAACCCCTAGGTTTTTTAAGTAGCTAATTGAATCGTTGGCCTTATATGCATGAATTACTGACAGTCGAATTAAAACCATTTGAATGATTACCTGTCGCAAAAATCAGAAGTCGGCAGCAATTGATAAGGCGGTTGGAGAGTATGTGTGTGTGTCGAAGGTTGTGCAACAGATCCTATCTTCTTGTTGCAGAAACGATGCGGCCTTTATTCCCAACCCCACCGTGGACTAAAACATTGGGCCGTTTCCTGGTATACTCATAAGCCCATTAAATTTTTTATTGCCGTTACTGGAAAACAATTTTCTATTCCACCGACCTAGCGGATTAAGTAATACAAGTAATTCGAACCCGCCGCAGAGTGTTTTGATACATTATTTTGTTGACATTTCTCAGTATACAACTCGTTCCATACAATGTGTAAGTCATAAGTTTATTAAACAAAATTCCCAACTTTATACTTGATTAATGACTGAACTCTAGACCTGACGCCGACATGATACTGATGACTGTGGTGTACCAACAACAGCATCCGCGCCCGTTCTTGAACCATAAATCTGCAAGCAGTAATTATAAGCGTAAATGACAACAACAATATAAAGAAAACCGATACCTGGAAAACTGCATTCAGCTGTGACAATGATAGCAAGCAACTTGTCACTACCAGCTATTGTAGCAGGTATCTAGATAATTTAACGTGCGTAAAAGTAACGATAAATTTTATAGCAAATCAATTTAAGCAACATGTTTCTATAACAGCTTACCTCGAACGGTTCATGCCGCGCCTTCAATGATCAAACCGAGACTGTTGAAGCAGCAGTCAACACACTTTCTTACTATAAGCCGGAAATGGAAGGAATAACCCTCCAAGCTTATATTTTAACTTTGAGATATAAGGTAACTGAAGCTTATTACCTTCAAGTTTACCGCAATCCCTGATGCTTTCCTTTCTTGTAAGTTCAAACGTATATTCTGGCATCCCTGCCAACTAACCAAACGTACCCAAAAGTATATCGTAAATCAGGTTATGTTCATACATGAAAATAACATTATATAAGGACCTACATGACTGATTCAAATAAACACAAAACCTACCAAAGCACTAATGCTTTGCATGACAACAATTTAAACAAACATGAGAATCTATCTCGGTCTGTTCGCGTAAATTTAATGTCAATGTCACATGCCAAAAATTCCTCCAGATGTTTGTTTCTTTAAAAAACATACGTCATGCCATGTCCAAAGTCGAAAATATACTTGTATGGAAGGTATCATGAAATAATGCTTATTGGTGAACCATCTCAAATCGGCCAAACTGGTTTTAATTTTAGTTCTGATGATGATATCATCTCCTACTTTTAAGGATGCCAGCATTTGGCTGCCGAGGTTTAAGGCTATTTTGAGGACCACTTTGCTCTATCACTAAGATTCGCTGAAACTGCACACTATTTACCAAATTTCAGGAGCCACCTAAGCATACTAATAAGATCTTTTTGAGATACTGATTCAAAAATGTCTTGCTCACTAAATAAAGAACAATAAGACAGAAAATACTGTCAAACCGTTGGTATTACTTGAGTAATATACAATATTTGCATGACCATCGTGAAATGAACTATTGTTCATCTCTAACCACCAAATGATTTTTTATATTTCAAAACCCAGTGTCTTCAAAATGGATCTGGCCTAAACGTATAGAGATTGTAATGGGAAAAAATTTACCTTGATTTAAGTCATACAACACTGACGGTATGAACAAATCAATAACAACTTGTCTTTTGCATTGTCTCTGTCAAAATCTTAAAACCTATGTGCCTGCAGACGTTCAGAAACCAATAAACATCAAGCAATCAATCAAACTCACACTCAAACTCAAATGGAAACTCACCCAACAATGCTTAAAATCAAATAGTAGTGTCACCATCCCCAAAACCTATAATCAACCATAGCTCGGGTCCAAAGCAACTAAGAGAAGCAGACCTGCGACTCTGCGAGTAGCTGCATGAGAAAGATATGAATCTCATAGCAATATGACAATTTCTAAGGTACCTTTGGTCTAACCTTAAGAATAATATGTTAACCAAACCAATAACATTATTATTATATAAAATTACCGTAAAAGAAAATATGAGTGTTCACATGTTTTGGAGTAACCTATTAAGGCTTTTTCATACTATATTGTCCAAGTATGAACCAAGTACAACCTGCACAACCAAAAAATCAAATAAAGGCCATTTTTTTAATAGCAAAACATGCATTTTGTACCTCAATTAAAGTGGAGAGTACATTATTATTAACCAAAATATTTACGTTGCTTAAGCTAACGACCTAATAAAATAACTAATAGCTTTCCCCTATCTAGCATCACACTTTTGGTTTCCTCTAGACATACTTCAGTCAAATAAAACCAATTGTTACCCAACAACCCAAAAATGCTACAATCAAATTAACTACACAAACATTCAAGATTTCATCTTTTTGTACAAATTATCCAAAAACCAAAAATTATATCACTAAGTGAACAAAAAAAAAAGAAAAAAAAAAAAAAGATTACCTTGAATAACATTCGTTTGAACACCTTTTCTATTGCCACACCGTGTTTGATGTATTAGTGAATCGTTTTTTGGAGAAGGGTGATTAGTTACCTCACAAAATTTTCGGCATCTTTCTTTCTTGTTACAACCTGATACTTCTGAAAACAAACCATAAAAATAACTAAACAAAGAAAAGTATATAAAACAAAGATGTTAAAAAGAGGCTTAACCTAAAGAAGAATCTATAACAAAAAAAAAGGGGTTGGGTCATGATCGTCTGAACCGTCGTTTACCCCTTTCTTCAAAACCTTGAGTAGCAGTAACGAAGGGTTGCTTCTCGATGAAGGAGGATTTTAGTTGCAAAAGTGTAGAAGTCGGTTTATGAAATACCACTTGGGCAATGAGAGATGTACCTACAATTACACGTGTTTTGTTATCAGGTGATAGTATCGTAGCCGACTAAAAACTGGGCCGGGAGATAATAGAAAATGCAGTGGAAACGGGCTCAAAAGTTGGGCCTATTTATTTTAACCGGGAATAAAATATAATAACCGGAAAGAATAAAATATAACAACCGGAACGTCAGAAACTATTTTCAAATCAACCGACCTAGGGGATTAAGTATTATATAGAATTGATATTTTCTCACTTGAGCTAGTTAATATTTTTATCACTTTAAAAACTTAAACTTGCAATTGAACGGTGCCAGTTAACCTGAATTAAGTACAGTTAAACGAATTATAATGAAAATAACGAATTAATGTTACTGTATAGTACAAGTAATTTGTTAATCAACTCTTGAAATCTAATTGATAGCGTATCAACATTATTGGTCCAACCCCACTAAATATAATTTAAAATCAAGCCTATAATCAATAATCAACAAGGCCCATTATCAACACTAGATAAGCCCGATTACATTCCCAAGCTGAACAGGAAAAGCCTCTCAAGTCGCGTATCATACACGCTTTAGACAATAGTCTTCCAATTGTTTCTAACGGTCTAGATGTACTATCTGACATATGACAATTTGAGACACACGAGCAGAATATTAAAGAGGGGCACGCACTAAAACGAGCAGCTGCCACCCATCTTGCTTGTCTACTCATTCAAGATTAAAACACGTGGCCTGTCTACAACTGTTAATCATCCACATAAGATTCATCCTTAAACCCTAAAGGCCTCTTTATAAATAAAAGACATCACGCACCAAAAAAAGGATCATTCTCTATACATTCTTATACACTATTTCACATAATAAACACGCACTTACATGGTTTGTTTGAGAGTTACCCAAAATCTTGAATCTTAATCATATCTTTGGATCCTTACTGTTCTACAAGGGACACCGAACAACGAACAATACAACTATTTAAACCCAATCTTAATCATGTTTTACATACTATACATAAACATGGCTCCATCCATGAGGACATGATACAAAATAGCCACAAAATTTACCTAATTTTCATTTCCTCACCTAAAAAATAATATTTTTCCCCATTTTTAACAAGTTTTAGCCCAACATGTCTAATGAACACCCCCCCCCCCCCCCCCCAACCACCACCACAACCTTTGATTTCGGAAATAAATAACAACCACCTCGGACCAGTCTAGGTGGAAGATCTCACTTACACTGAGGTCGGTCAACAAGTGCTGCAAAATGATGTTCACCACTTAACAAGAACTTCACAAGAGGACCTCATGAGGTTTGATTTTGTATATTTTTTAGGAGTCATTTAGCCTCTAAATTAATACACCTCAAAAATTTTATTGCCCTAAATACTTATTTTTAAGTTTAGGTACTTTGGAATGCAAATGTTGGATTGGACTCGATTGAATGAAGGACGGAAGAAAATGATAAAATCCAGGCTCGTGACCAGCATCTGTGACGTGGTAACCAGAAGTACCCAGAAAGTGCAAAATAAATGCACTTGTGACAACTCTGTGGGTGGAGACGTCTTGAGTGATGGCGACACAAGCCTCAAGCAACGACGTCAAAACTTATACCCGACGCTGTCACACTTAAGTCGGTGGAAGAAAACCCTAAGATCGATGACGAGGTGACGACGACATAACCCCAACCTAACATCGTCACACACTGTTTCCTATATATATTTCGCATTGCATTCATTAATTGGTGTGAAGCTTTTGGGATACAAACCCTAGTCGACTTTTGGCAGATTTTTAAGCCTTTTTGGCTGAAGAAACCTTATGTATTGATGAGATAAGTATTTTAATCAATCATTCAATGATGTTTACCCTTTTATTGTTTGATTTTTTCTTGTGCTTTCTTCTTTATTACTATGCTAGGCTAAACTTAATAGTATTTACCAATGTTACAAAAATCGGCAGAATCGGCCGATTAATCGGTAATCAGCCTTATACCTTGTTGATTTTTGAAAATCGGTTGAAAAAATCGGCCTAAGCAAAAATCGGTCACTAATCAGTCGAAAATCGGCCGAATCGATAAAAAATCGGCGGAATCGGTCAAAAATCAGACTAACCGGCCAAATCGGACTAATCGGTCAACTTTAAAAAAAATAGTAATTTAGTAATTATACTTAATTTGGGGATCTTTTATTTCACTTATAACGCACAATGGGCCTCATAATCAGAATTGGAGCCTTTTATTGAGGTTTGAAAACATAGTAGGCTTGGAATCAGTTTAGATCTTTAGTTTGGTCTCCAGAAATACCCAAAACTTGCAAGAAATGCCAATCCGATTAATCACCGATTAATCGCTGCAGGGTGGTCAACCGCCCGACTATCGACTCACGATTTTTGCAACATTGGTATTTACTTAGGAATGCATGAAATCTAGTTGTGTATGCTTGATCCATTGTCTCTTGTTAGTAAATGTGTGCATTAGGAGTTGGAAAACTAGTTAGGGATCCGTCCTAGCTTAAACGTCCACTGGAAACGGCTATTAGATACTTATGTCTTAGGTATTTGATTGTTAAGGAAATTTAATGCATGTTTTGAGCGTTCTTAGGTGCCACTCACTTAGGCTAATACATAGGCGGGGTGAGAGTAACCAACCTACAACATATAATTAGGAATATCCCATGTTATATTAACAAGGACGTGACAATTCAATAAATGAAGTATATCATTACTAGAGAGTAATGGTAAATACATCTTTCCCGCATAAGAGTTCCCACCACTTTACTTTTTTGTTATTTAATTTTTTGCATTTTAGGTTAATATTAGTTTAAAGTCAAAACTCCCTCAAAACCCCGAATTTTTACTTGCTTTCAAATAAACTAAAAATACGAAAAAGACTCATCCCTTACCCCTTATATCAGTTCTTCATACACTCCGAGCCTACCTCACTATTCCTCTAGAGAATTATCAACCCCCTTGCCCTCCGTCTTTTAATCTTGAATTTTAGTGCCTACTGGAGTTTATGTTAAGAAATCAGTAGGATTTGGCCTTTTACGGCGCTCCTCCTGGGTATGTATGTTATTTTGTAGGTTCCAATTCTACTGCGTATTTTTCCAGCTTTCCGAACACTTCTGGTTTGTTTAATACTTTTTTGATGGGTTGACCGGTGATGACTTTTATTTGGTGGGCTTCGAAGTACCTTCTTAATCTCCTTGATGAGTGTAATAGAGCCAAACCTAGCTTCTCGATTGGTGCATAGTTTCGTTCGGCTTCGTGCAGTGTCCGACTCACGTAATGCACTGACACTTGCTTTCCTTCTCTTTCCACCAGTAATATTGCGCTCATTGCATCTTTTGCTGCTACTATGTATAAATACACGTCTTCTTTCGGTTTTAGGGGTAAGATCATTCTTTTTATCTCTTGGAATGTTGTCTCGGCTCTTTCTGCCCACTGATAATCATCTTTGTTCTCTTTTGTGATATTCTTCAATGTGTCAAAGAATGGGAGTGATTTTTCTGCCGATCGGGATAAGAATCGGTTCAAGTCCGCTAATTTTCCGAACAGACTTTGCAATTTCTTTGAGCGTTTGTGGGACTGCATCTCTGCTATAGCCTTTGTCTTCTTTGGATTTGTTCTGATTCCTTCAGACATCACCATGTATCCAAGAAACTTTCCTTCTTCTACTCCAAAGAAACAATTTTTAGGGTTCAATTTCATGTTGATTTTCTAGAGGTTGTCGAATGTATCGGCTATATCGGCTAGCATTTCTTTTTCACTTTTGCTTTTTATGACCATGTCATCTACGTACACCTCAAGGTTTCTTCCGATCTGTGACTGAAATACCGAGTCTACTAACCGTTGATACGTTTCTCCGGTGTTCTTTAATCCGAAAGGCGTTTTGGTGTAACAGTATGTCCCGTGCTCATTGTAAAATGCTGTTTTTTCCTCATATTCTTTTGCCATCTGCACTTGATGATATCCTTTATATGCATCCAAAAAACTTTTGTATCGGAATCCCATAACTGATTCGATCTTCCAATCGATTTCAGGTAACGGATAGTTGTCTTCCGGACAAGACAGATTGGTGTTTTTGAAAGCTATGCACATCCTCCAGCTATCGTCCGGCTTTTTAACCAGGAACGGGTTAGAAATCCAGGTTGAGTATCGCACCGGTCGAATGATTTCGGCTTTTAGCCATTCTTTTATTTGGCGACAACTTGATTTTTCTCTGCTGACAATGTTTGTTTCTTTTGTGCTATCGGCTTGTCGTTAATGTTTGCATTCAGCTTCTGTTCTATGATACGCCTTGGCACTCCGGTCATATCCGAAGGATGGCACGCGAATACGTCCTTATTTTCTTTCATCAGTGCTATTAGTTGCCTTCTACATTCCTTAGAGAAGTTCCTTCCAATGGTGACTAGCTGTTCTGGGAAATTTGTATTGACCATGACTTCTTCCATCTCACTCCTTTCTTCATTTGTCGAAGGTTCCGCCATCTCGGCGTTTTGTGGTTCTTCTATCTTCGCTTCTGTTTCTAACAACTGCCTCTTATCCAACCTTATAAATTTTGATATGATAACGGACCTGGTGACTAGAATGGCCACACCTCTTAGGGTTGGAAACTTCATCATTGAATGAATTGTAGAAGGAATAGCTCGGAGTTTCTTTATTCTGGAACGACTAGTATGATGTTGTAGGGGGACGGGGACATTACAACTGCGAACTTCATGGTCGTTTTGCAGAATAAACATTCGTTTCCAAAATAGATCTCCAACTCTATTTTTCCCAATGGGTTAATGGATTCCCCTGAGAATCCCACTAAAGGCTTATTGTTTCTTTTAGGCTAGTTTTGATTGAAGGACACAAGCTTTCAAAGCAGTGTTCATAAATAACTTCTACTGATGCGCCTGCATCGACATAAACTCTTCGCACTGTGTAGCCTTCTATTTCCGCTTCAATTATCAATGGCTCATCGGAGACATCTCCCGGCAGGATCGGAGGGAAAGAGATGGGGACATTCATCCAATCTTCTTCTTGGATTATCATTTTTTTCTTTCGATCACCCTCTCCGCCTCGGACCACATTAATAATTTTCCTTTGCTTGCTAGATTTTCTCTGGGCAGTGCCCTTCCTCTTTGTCTAACATCCTTCAAGAGATGATCCAATTTCCCTGTTTCGAGAGTCATTTTTAGCTTTTCCTTCAAGTGGTAGCAATCGTTTGTGAAATATCCTTTCTCTCCATGATAATCACAATACTTGTCCATGTTTTCCCTTCAGAGTGTCCCTCAACGGCTGTGGTGGTGGTAACTTTAATGTAAGCTCGGTCGCTAGGATTTTTTTCGGAGGTTTGGTGAGGGAATTCAGATCTAGCTGGTGTGTTTCGTGTCTGTTATTGTCGTTACGTCGGTAATTGTTTCGGTACAAGTTGTCATTCCTTGGTGGCACATAATGGGAGTACTAATTTCCTGTAGTCATTATGACGGTAATTCCTTCAGCGATCTCCACCATATTGAACTCGTAGGGGTCAGTCACTGTGAGGGTAGACTGATATCCTTTTCGATAAGATTCCATCTTTTAACCTCGAGGAAGTTCAGTGGCATTGAATGTGTTAATACAAATAAGCCATAAAAACGTTTATTTATATTTTACGATCTTCTAGTGTTTTGTCGATAACAAACATAAAATCATTTTAACGAAACAAATAAAATACGTAAATGGTTTGAGCCAATAGTTTACTAACACACTTTTACTAAACGTATTAAAACTATATCAAAACATGTTTAGTAAATAAGTTATAAAACCAAAGACATTTTTATAAAACACTAACAAGTAATATTGTTTACATCTTATAAAAATGCATATGTATAACAACTACTGTTTACATTTTATAGAAATGTATATGTACTTTGTATATGTTGTAATGGGTAAGTAATGGGTAAAAACCAAAGTCCATAACCCATGATCCATTGATTAGGTACAATGAATGTTGTTGGGTAAAAACCAAAGTCCATAACCCATACCCATGGAGCAT
Source organism: Chrysanthemum seticuspe (assembly GCA_019973895.1). NCBI lineage: Eukaryota > Viridiplantae > Streptophyta > Magnoliopsida > Asterales > Asteraceae > Chrysanthemum > Chrysanthemum seticuspe. The sequence goes on from BPTQ01000006.1 coordinate 140,924,739, forward strand.
GATCCATAACCCATGATCCATTGCATGACACCATGCATGAAGTCATGTTGGGTATTATCCATGATCCATGACCCAAAGTCCATGACCCAAGATCCATAACCCAATGACTAGGTACATTGCATCTTGTTGGGTATCCATAATCCATTACCCATGGTGCATAATGATACGCTTACATAGCGCGTTCGGGGTCAAAAGAACTTCTTTTTCGTCGAGCAAGTTTTTCAACACCCTAGGCAGTGAACCTAATCGTTGTAGTGTAGTATTAGGGTAAGCCACGGGTATTGATATCGTTCTCTAGGGGAATAGGAATGCTAGTGAGAAGTTACTACGCTAAGGTTGGGGTCGAGGAAGATTATTTTTTATATTTTTTAGGAAATGGAAAGGTACAAATCTCGGGGTTTGGATTTGGGGGTTGGTATTTCTACCGATTACTCTACTTATCTAATTATCTAATTAACTAAGCTAGGGGTAGTCTATGTCTATTGTTGTGTGCTCGTATGATGATTAGAAATATGTTTACTTAGGTTTTATTACTCCCTAGTTATCTCCTATTGATGGTTGAATTGTCACGTCCTTATTCTTAACGCGTTGTGTTTCTAAGGTCGTAGGGTATGCGTTTATCCCTAACTCTTTGAAGCTACCAAAGGTTAATGACTACAAAATATCTAGGATTCATAAACTTAACACTAAGGTATTCTTTGGATGTTTAGCCTACAATTCCACTAGTAACTATATGCTAAGGTTCAACAAAGATTAATCAAGCATTAATAGCACAACAAATGACCTATAGCAATACTAGGTCAATCACAATTAAGATAAGAGACAACCAATCAATATTCAATAACTAGGTTTCATATTACCTAAGCAAACACACAAATAAATTAGACGGACATGGAAAACATGCAAGCATACACACAATCAATTGAAGACATAATTGAATTAATGAAGTAAAACACTTCTCTTGATGTAAGATAGGGTATGGAACCCTAAAATACTGTACAAGACTACACACTGAAAACTAAATAATTCTGATTCTATATATAGTGTTACAAACTGCGACGGCGTCACTCTTTAATTGTGACGCCGTCGGGTCTCCGTCATTAGGGTTTCGTCTTGGCCACGTTAGCATTGTGACGGCGTCACCTTATGACTGTGACGCCGTCTCCTTCAGTCTCTGACGCCGTCTGGATCAAATCTAGGCCGTCTGAGCTGCGACGCCCTACTCTTTTAAAACCTGATGCCGTCACTTGTAAATAAGCAATTTGGCTATTGAGTCGTCACAAAACTTGTTCCGACGATGTCACAAGTAGAACCTGACGCCGTCCCCTTCAGTTCAGCAGCCTGAGTGTCTCGATTCTTGACTTTGGCCATTTTCTTCGTATATTCGCGCCTTTTCGTCCGAATAAGTGTCATTCCAGCAATTTGCCTTCAAGAGACCTAAAAAGTGAAAAGGAACGAAATTAAGTAGTAACGGATACAAAAGTGATCGATTAAGGGCTTAAATGACCCCTCAAAAAGGTACATTGTAAATCCTTATCAAATATCCCTACACTTGGTATTTGCTTGTCCTCAAGCAAATGTGCTTTTAGCCAATTGATTTATAAATTAGGGGTCATGAAGCATTAGTTTAGAATGATCCACAACACATATAAGCCCCGAAAAAGTCATAACAAGCACGAAAATTACATAATAGCACCTCACATGGGGTGTTTGGATACTCACATCTCTCGGGTTTATATGAAATATAACAAGTTAGAAATGGAAGATAAACACTCATTAACCGGTCCTAGTACATAGATTACCATAGGCTTGAGACTAGATCAAACCTCCATCGCTTTGGCGTAATCACCTAGGAAAGACTATCCAATAGGTCTTTTAAAGGGTTGTAATGTTAGGCTTACGGTAGGGAAACAAAGGGTTTGGTGGGATAGGCGATTTAGTAGTGGCAAGTCAAAAATCTTTATGTTATAAGCATGCGAAGAATGGCGTTGCTAAGCCAAGACTCGACACTCTAAACTCTAGATAACTGAAACAAACAAAGATAAATTTAAAGATAGATACATAATGGTAGCTCGTATGTTTTTTTTTAACACTCTATTTTTTTTTTCTTTTTCTCTTTTTTTCGATTTTTTTTTCATTCACTTTTACTCTACCATCTTCTACGATAACATCAAAATGACATGGATTTATAAGCACATCCCTACACTTGAGTTTTTATTAATCTAACACTAATTTGACCCGAATTGAAAAGATCAACACACTTGGAGTACATTATTATGCAAATAAAGGGAATTTGAATTTAACATTTCTTTCCCGTCATTTCATAAAATTTAACTTTTCCCATGAGTCCCAATCGTCCCAAAACTGTGTACAAAGGATATGACTCGACTTAGCAACTTATGCAAGCAACTAGATAATTGAACTAAGGGTTTAGTGTGAAAACAATAATGCACTAAAAGTGAGTGCATACAAGGTAGGCTAAGGCGATTTGGGTGTACATTCGGGGGTGGATTGTAAACAATGCTCTTCATTGATATTCCGGAAAACCGAAACATCACGAGAACCGCGAAAAGGATAGGCTCTGAGGGGTTAACTAAGGGTATCGTGTACTAAAGATGAGTACAACGCAAAGGTGTGAGGGAATTACTCAACCGATGTGGAAGAAGTAATTATATTACGGGTATCAAACAAGGGTTATCCTAATGCCTCTTATCATTTAGTTATTCCTAACTACACAAGTGTAGTCTTACTAGCGATCTCGGAATGCATCAAAAAACAAGTTCTAGAATCTATTATACTGTCAGTTCACACTCGAAGCATTAAAGATGAATGCTTTAATTCCTACAAATCTAAGGGCGATCCTCACATTTGGGTGGAATTTAGTTGGTAAAGGGTTTTTGTGCTAGTCATATAATTTCCTATCCATGAGACGCTTTATTAAGACTAATGGCCCACTCCTATATGTCATGAAAAATTTTAAATTTGATGCCAAAATTACCTTAACCGATATTTCTCATGGTTTATTATACAAATGAAATTGGACAAAGCAAATAATAAAGGATAAGCATAGTTTCAAAGTTCCCGTTTTATTTTCCCTCCCTACACTTAAACTGAACATTGTCCCCAATGTTCCCCGAAAGTATCAAAGTAATGATAATGGAAGGTAATTAAAACGAAAAAAACTAGTACTCCCCTGATTAGCTCGGTAGGATCCGTGTGAAGTGGTGGTTACATCTTTCTTCAAGAAGAATGTTAGCGTGAAAAGCTCCTTCTCATCTTATGTATCTTCTTCTTGATAAATTAAACCTGCACACTTGAAGAAAACAAACGAAACCTTCGCGTAAAATTGGCGGTAACAATATATATATGACTCTACTAAACTAGGATATAATGCTTGTGGAATGGATGTTTACAGATTTTCTGGAAAATTAAGACCTGGAAAATTCCAAAAATATATAAGTAGCTCAGAAAACGAGAAAAAGTAATAAGATGTTTCTGCTCCTCCTGACGTCGTCAGGTTGCGATCCTGACGCCGTCAGGTTATCCTGACAGAAACTGGTATACGATTTTCTGGAAAAAATTCTGGAAAATTTTTATCTTTAAAATCTGGAAAAATTTCCTGCAAAACATCCATTATGACTCGATACAAGCATTTGACTCGAACAAACACACATGTATATCTTTTAATTAATTGTAATTCTCATGTTTACGTTTCTTTTGAAAACGTGTGTAATCCTCCCTACACTTATCCCTTATGTATAATACCTTTATATGTAATTAAGACGAGGTTAAAGACAAAATAAAGCATTTTTACAAATTTAAACATGAGAATTAACAATCAATAAAAGATACACGACACAAACAAGCAAACAATTAAGCATGGGTTGCCTCACATGAAGCGCTTTTCTTTATTTATGAGTCTTATAGCTAGACTCGAAGTTGTGCCCCTACGTGACTTCATTACCGTCACCTTCTACCTCATGACGGTCTCTATTGGGGGATTCCTTGTTGTAGAAGTGCCCTATGATACACCTTTCTAAAAGGTCATCCTCTCCCCACTCGGTTCTATATTCCGGTCCTAAGTTCATGCAATCCTTATAGAAACCAAAAATCTTGGCCATAACATAATCTACTCCCTTCTCCTTATCCTCCTCATTCTTATAGTAGACCGATAGTTTAAGTTCCTTTTCATCATTGGAGAGTGATGAAAACTTCTCAATCTTAAATGGCATTTGATAAGCTACATCATCGGTCTCATCTTTGAATCTCACTATTCCTAACGATGGATCATAAGTCATCCCGGTGTTTTCTACGAAAGGCTTTCCTAGAATAACGTGAGACAAGCTAGGATCTATGGCAATACTAATATCATCCACTATTATGAAATCCGTAGGAAACGTGAAACTACCTACATAAACGGGCAATCCCTTAACTCTACCAAGAAAATTGCAACTAACCCTAGGATTATCGGGATCTTTCCTAGTTGGGATAGGCTTCTTCATTACACAATTATAGTAGGTGCTAGTCATGATATTTATCGGGGATTATGATCGATGTAGGCCTTTGCCACGAAAAGGTGTCCTATGCAACATGGTATGTTAAGATTCCAAGGGTTCCCAAACTTGATCCTAGGGCTTCTCCTAACATACATGTGATGGAGGTCACGTACTAAGTGTGGGTGACGAGAGAGTTCTTCTTCCGTAGAAAACTTATTGAAATAGTCCTTGTCTACTTCATCTACTTCCTCGGTTGCTTCATTCCTAGGTGTTTTACTAACCTCAAGTATCGTTTCATGGTTCGCTTCGTCATTTGTTCTATTAGGTTTCACTAAGGTGATTTTATTGACGAATTGAACGTGCTTAGCTAACTTACTTGGGTCCTTAATCTCTACACCGGAAGTTTCGGGAGTTGAGATAGCATTAACCTTCCTATCACTATTGGTCATGGCTTTCAAAAGTTTATCTATCTTCCTATCCATCTCGGCTTGTTGTTGGTTAAAACGGTCTGAGAGCTTAGTTATTTGAGCTTCTTGGGATGCGACTAGGTGTTGCAACATCCCCTCTATGTTTTGTTGGTTAGGGCCGTGAGATGGGGGCCATGAGAAATCATTGGATGTGAATTCTTTGGTTTGTCCCCAATAAAATTCGGGCTTGCCCTTCCATGCTTCTCGGGCGTCATTAAAAGTCCTAGGTCCGGGTGTTGTAGGGAATCTTCCTCCCTTTCCATTAGTACACGAGGATGCGTAGTCAACGGAAGCTTGTTTGGGGAATCTTGTGCAAGTGCGCGTGTTATGAGGACCACTACACGACTCACACGAGGAAGAAACTTTGTTCACTTGGCGTGAAAACTTAGGATTGTCGTAGGAGTTCATTAGGAATTTAACTTGATCTTCAAGCTCGAGCATCCTACGGTCAGAAGATTGTGAGTCAGTGGGAGGCAAGGAGATTGCCATTACGGTTTTGGGCAACTCACGGGGGTCATTCCAACTTTCGTTGTCATAGAGAGCAAGGTCCTCTATAATACCCCGTGATTCTTCCGCGGTGAGATCACTAAGTTTTCCACCAGCCGCTTGGTCAATGGATCGCTTAGTGGGGAAGTTGACATGATCGTAGAAGAGTTGGACTTGAAGCCAAAGATCAATGCCGTGATGAGGGACTCTATGGAGTAAGTCCTTGAATCGAGTCCATGCTTCGTAGAGAGATTCACCTTGACGTTGTTGGAACATCAAGATTTCATTCCTAAGCTTAGTAGTTCTCCCTGGTGGGAATATTGAGCAAGGAAACGAGAGGTGAGATCATCCCAACTTGAGATGAAGCCGGCGGGAAGTCGCTCAAGCCAATTACTAGCTTGGTCCCGTAGAGAGAATTGGAAGAGACGCAGACGCGTAGTCTCCCTAGTAGTAGCATCAAGGTCGATGGAATCGACAATTTTAAGGAAATCCTTAAGATGTTGATTAGGATCTTCGGAACGAATTCCATGGAATGCACATCCGTTTTGCACCAACCGGATGGTGTCGGATCACAGGGCCGTAGTTTGGGCTTGGTCAGGAAGCTCAATGGTGTTCCTATAGCCAAGGTGGCTTGGTCTCGAGTATTCACCAAGAGTACAGCCTCTTGGTGGGTCATTTGGTGGTGGGTTAATGAGTGGTGGTTGGTTATCACCTTCCATGATGAAAAGTGATGGGATTACTAACAAAGGTCACGAAGAAGGGGGATAGACTACGAGGAAGCTAAAAATGGGAAAAAAGAAGCTTACTTGATAGGAATCAAGCAAGGAAACCTAAACGAGGTGGACTCCTAACTAGCTATTCTATTCCCCGACAGCGGCGCCAAAAACTTGATACGCTTACACAGCGCGTTAGGGGTCAAAGGAACTTCCTTTTCGTCGAGCAAGTTTTTCAACACCCTAGGCAGTGAACCTAATCGTTGTAGTGTAGTATTAGGGTAAGCCACGGGTATTGATATCGTTCTCTAGGGGAATAGGAATGCCAGTGAGAAGTTACTACGCTAAGGTTGGGGTTGAGGAAGATTATTTTTTATCTTTTTTATATTTTTTAGGAAATGGAAAGTTATGAATCTCAGGGTTTGGATTTGGGGGTTGGTATTTCTACCGATTACTCTACTTATCTAATTATCTAATTAACTAAGTGATGACGTACCCTCTGATCAGGTCGAAGGACTCCCCTTCGGCCTCAGTCGAAATTGAATTACGAAGACCCAAGTCTTTCTTCATAAGTCATTGGTGGCGTAAAACCATTCATCATTGACATGGTTACCAGTTGGGAACTCGCCAGCCGAAGGCCTATGTCCTTCGGTGTCTTATCTTGAAGATGCCAAGACAAAGAAGAACCTTGACTTGGTCTTCCCCCACGTTCCCACTATTTCCTTAGCTTCCCTGCCAAGTCCGAGATAGTGGGGATGAAGCCCTAGCGGTTACCACAAATCAGGGGACGCCCCCATGATCTCCTAAACGTGTGCTAACACTCTACAAGCTATTTTCATCACCTATAAATAGGTTGGACGAGTCATTTCAATGGTATGTTCATTCAACACAGTATTTCACATACTCTATATTATTTACAACACATATCACATACTTACTCTCACTCCGAAGGTGGTTCGCAGGGCCCAACCCCTGCGCAATCACTTAACGAAGTGTCTACTATTTCTTATTGCAGATTGGCTACAAGTTTGGCACAAGCATATCACCCCTCATACCCTTCGATCACCATCGAAGGCCTGGTCGTACGAATTATTATACAATCAGTGGCGCCATCCGTGGGACCCGCTACTATTGGTCTCATTATTCCAAACTTACACCCAGTCAATCACTCTCACTAATTTCACGGCATGAATCAAGGAAGAGAGGATACACCCTCTCTGGGTTTCTCGACCTTGACACCAATCCCAGTCAATGATCCTAACAACCTTCCCAATATAACCGCATCAACCTTTACCACACGATCTCACCCTGAAATAACTCCCAACAACCATGCTTTAACCTCGGATAACCCTGAACCAGTAATCAGTCCAGCGTTTGTCGAAGCTAACATCGAGGCATTAGAATCTTTACTGAGGGCTCGAAGGAGGCAAGCTCGAAATGCGGAGATGTGTAGGGAGTTAGAATACTCAAGCGATGAATATGACGAAGAGTTGGAAATGGAGGCTAGGCCCTTGGCTCCTGGGGCTACACGCTCAGTGCTAAGGATAGGGTCTCCGAGCAGTCGAAGGCCGAGTGGAAGGTCGGTTGGTTTTGAAGATGTTCCGGAGAGGGCTCCGACTAGAAGGGAAGGCACGATAGAAGGCTCCAATGGAAGAAGTCACCGAAGGGATACTACGGAGGTTAATTTGCCACCACTTTTGGCGGCTCACCTGGGAAGAACTGAGGCAGGGGTTCCGTTGCAGCCTTCTCACGCATCCGGCATAGAAGGCAATCCATCTCAAATGAATGGAGGAGGAAATCTTCCTCCTCATGGTATGTTCCCTCCTTTTCAGGTTCAATCTTACCCTCAAGGGGTCTATCCCCCACCTAATGGGCAGGCTAGCAACCCCAGTTTTACTCAACCATACGGAAGCATGCCCTACGGGCTGCCTATGGTACATCCTTCGTACCCTGTCGGAAGTCACCCACCTTATATACCTACTGCTTACCCTCAATTTGTTAACCAAAACGCTGTTGGAATACCTCCGAACCATAACCCATACAATGTTGCCCCTACCTACATGCCACCTTATAACTGCCTTTATTCGGAGCCCATGGGCTCCACAACACCCTTCGTAAGATGGATAGAAGACTACCCTTTGCCTGATGGGTTGAAAATGCCCGCACATATTGGTACTTATGATGGAAAGGGGGACCCGGATAACTTCTTACACTTGTTCGAAGGGGCTATCAGAATGCAGAAGTGGGGTATGCCCGTTGCTTGCCACATGTTTACATATACCCTATGAGACTCTGCTCGTATATGGTGGAACGGGCAAAAACCAGGTAGCATTGTGAATTTGGACGATCTCAAGGCCAAGTTCAGATTACATTTCAGCCAACAGAAAAAGTTTACAAGAACGCACCTAACAGTGCACAACATCAAGCAGAAGGAAAACGAGAGCACCAGGGCTTTCATTACCAGATACACCGATGACACCATACAGATAATGGGCTTGCACGAAGACCAACGCATCTCTGGTTTCGTGTATGGCCTACGGAACAGAAGTTTGGTTGAATTCCTCTCCACTGATCTTCCTGCAACCTATAAGGGTTTGGTGGAGAAGGCTTACACCTGGATCGAAGCAAAAGAAGTGTCTACCAACTGGGCTTCGGTCAAAAATAAAGAAAGTCACAGCAAAGCCCCAAAGCATCCTTCGTGGGAAGGGTCAAAGAACAGATACAAAAACAGGGACAGGTTTACACCGTACCACAAAAACATCAACCATGGGCTCTTGGCTAATCTGTCCAAGTCTCCAAGGGAGATACTTGCTACGGAAAAGGCTGCGAAGACCTTTGATCCTCCTCCTCGTTTGGCAAACAGGGGAAGCCCCAGAGATACTTCCAAATTCTGCTACTTCCATGACAATTACGGACACGACACCAACAATTGCAGAGAGCTCAAGAAACAGATAGAAGAGGCCGTGAAGTCCGGCCAATTAGGAAATTTGGTGAAAGGTATAAAGAAAGGTAAAGAAAAGGTCTCGACACACAGTTGGGGAAAGATACCACACCTGTCGAAGCACCCATCCTCATGGTGTACAAGAATGACTCTGGTTTAAAGAGGAAAGAAGCGGAGGAACCATTATGCGGAGTAGGAGATGTCACTTTTCCTTCAATCATAGGGAAAGTTCTTTCAAATGACCCCGTGGTCATCAAAGTCTTGATCTCCAACAGAGAAGTAAACAGGGCCTACCTAGACTGCGGTAGCTCCTGTGAAGTAATCTACAAACGCTATTTTCTAAAACTCAAGCCTTCGATAAGCTCGAAGAGAGTAGATCGAAGGTACCCTTAGTAGGGTTCTCAGGGGAACACTCATAGCCCTTGGGAGAAGTCCCTCTAGAGGTTACGATTGGAGAAGGAAGGCTAAAAAGAACAGAAACTCTGGTTTTCACGATCGTAAGGTCTGAATCTCCCTATAACCTATTGATAGGGAGAACGGCAATGCAGAAGATGGGCATCGTTGTCTCCACCATACATGCCGCGATCAAATTCCAAACACCCTTCGGCATTGGAACGATTTTCTCCAGCTATAACGTAAAGAAGCCTACGGAAGTAGGCAAAAGGATCAAACAGGTGTCGGAAGAGCCTCTGAAGGATGTTCTCAGTTGTACTGACGATGAAGAACGCATTGTAGTAAATGATCTCTATCCTGATCAGACGGTGGTAATCGGAAAGCAGCTCCCAACCTCTTTTAAAGCAGAATTGGAAAAGGTACTACGTTCTAATGCATATGTCTTCGCATGGACCTACTCTGACATGACGGGGGTCCCCAGAACTCTCACCATAGACGGAAAGCCCTTCGGCACTGAACATAAGCTCAATGAGTTCAAACATATTGAACCCATCAAACAAAAGCGTCGAAGCCTGGCTCCCGAAAGAAGTGTCGCCGCATGCAAAGAAGTGGACGAACTTGTAGCAGCAGGCATACTCAGAGAGGTGAAGTATCAAACTTGGGTGGCCAATCCGGTGATGGTCAAGAAGTACGATGGAAGATGGCGAATGTGCATGGACTTCACAGATATTAACAAAGCTTGCCCGAAGGACTGCTATCCTCTGCCAGAAATTGATTGGAAAGTGGAATCCTTGTCAGGGTTTCGGCTGAAGTGTTTCCTGGACGCTTATAAGGGTTACCATCAGATACAAATAGTGGAAGAGGACGAAGAGAAGACAGCCTTTTTTTACAGGAAAAGGCGTTTATTGCTACAAAAAGATGCCTTTTGGTTTGAAAAATGCAGGTGCCACCAACCAACGTTTAGTGGACAAAGCCTTCCACAAGCAGATAGGTAGGAATCGGGAGGCGTACGTAGACGATATGGTCATCAAGAGTAGAACGGAGGAGGACATGCTCTCTGACATCAAGGAAACCTTCGACCAGCTTCGCGTCATCAACATGAAGCTAAATCCCAAGAAATGTTCCTTCGGTGTGGAAGAAGGAAAATTTTTGGGGCATCTGATCACCAAGCAAGGTATTAAGGCCAATCCTTCGAAGGTTAAGGCCATCACGGATTTGCAGCCTCCTAAGTCCCTAAAGGAAGTGCAAAGTCTGAACGGAAAGCTAGCAGCCCTCAGCAGGTTCTTATCAAAGGGTGCAGACAGATCTTTGCCGTTCTTCAAAACACTCAAAGGATGCGCGGACAAAAAGACGTTCCAGTGGAGTATAGATGCAGAAGCAGCCTTCCAAAAGCTCAAGGATTTCATGGCTATTCTACCAACACTTACTGCCCCAATCAAAGGCGAAGTGTTGTTTATGTACATCGCAACCTTCTTCGAAAGCATCAGCGCTGTGTTATTGGCAGAAAGGGAGAAGAAGCAAATCCCTATCTACTTCGTTAGCAGGGTTCTACAGGGAGCTGAGCTAAATTATCCAGCATTGGAGAAGCTAATTTTGGCCTTGGTCCATGCTGCGAGACGCCTTCGAAGGTGCTTCCAAGCTCACCCCATAACCGTACTTACTGACAAACCAATTAAGCAGATACTTTCGAAGCCGGAGAAATCTGGAAGGATAGCTAAATGGGCTATCGAGCTAGGAGAGCACGAAATTGAATACAAGGGTAGAAACTCGGTCAAAGGGCAAATATTGGCAGACTTCTTAGCAGAAATACCCTCCGAACCAAAACATGATACAAAGGTTGCTGAAAAGAAACTTGATAAAGTGGTCGAAGGGTGGAAGCTTTATACTGACGGAGCCTCCAGCTCCGACGGTTCTGGCGCAGGTCTCATGCTTGTTGATCCCAAAGGGAAGGAGTACACTTATGCACTCCGTTTTGAAATCGACGCTACGAACAATGAAGCGGAGTACGAAGCCTTGCTAGTAGGCCTCCGATTGGCCAAAGACATGGAGGTAGAAGACTTGGCTATTTTCGTTGACTCACAATTGGTGGCCAACCAGATAAAAGGCTCCTACGAGGCAAGACAACCTGTGATCAAACAATACCTGGATAAGGCTAAGGAAATGCTCGAAGGATTCGCATCCTACAACATAGAACATGTTCGGAGAAACTAAAACAAGAAGGCAGACGCCCTTAGCAAATTGGCGTCAATGGCATTTGCTCATTTAACTAAAGAAGTTCTGGTCGAGGTGTTGGCAGATAGGTCCATCGTCCGAAAGGAGGTGTCTGACGTAATACAGGAGGAAGACTCGAATTGGATGACTCCGATTAGAGAATATCTAATAAGTGGTATACTGCCGGAAGATCAGAATTTAGCTCGAAAGGTCCGCATCAAAGCACCACAGTATAGAATCATGGGAAATTATCTATACAGAAGATCCTTTCTGTCCCCATGGCTTCATTGTGTAGGACCTAGGCAAGCTGCCAACATCATTCAAGAAGTGCATGAAGGATCCTGCGGACTTCACGCAGGACCCCGCTCCGTTGTTTCCAAAATCATGAGGGTCGGATATTACTGGCCTTCGATGCACAGGGACGCTGTTGAAATCATTCAGAAGTGTGAAGCCTGTCAAGTTCACTCAAGGGTCCCAAGGCTACCAAAACAAGATATGACTTCCGTGACGTCCGCATGGCCCTTCAGCCAATGGGGGATAGACATCGTAGGTCCCCTGCCAATTTCTCCTGGAGGAGTAAAATTCTTGGTTGTAGCAATCGATTACTTTACTAAATGGGTGGAAGCGAAGCCTTTGGCATCCATCACAGGCAGGCACATGGAAAAGTTTATATGGGAGCATATTATCTGTCGGTTCGGAGTACCTCATATCATCATTTCAGATAATGGGAAGCAGTTCGCCAAAGGGGTACTCCCAGTGTTTTGCAAAGGCCTGAATATCAAACAATCCTTCACTTCCGTCTACCATCCTCAAGGTAACGGACAAGTGGAAGTTATTAACAGGGATATCATACAAGGAATAGAACGAAGGCTGGCATACAGTCACCACGGTTGGGTAGATGAACTACCTCAAGTACTTTGGGCTCACAGAACGCATACAAAGTCAAGTCACGGAGAGACACCTTTTAGCTTGACATATGGCACGGAAGCTGTCATCCCTTCGGAAGTAAGCGTCGAAACTGAAAGGGTCATGAACTTCGAAGCAGCAGATAACGAAGAAAGACTCCGTAGTAACCTGGACCTACTCGAAGAACGAAGGGATATAGCCTCAATCAGAGAAGCTATCCATAAGCAAAAGATTGAAGGTACTACAACAAGCGGGTTCGGCCTTCGACCTTCAAACCAGGGGAATATGTCCTCCGACTCAACAGCGCAAGTAAAGCTGAGTACCAGGGTAAACTAGGACCTACATGGGAAGGGCCCTACGTTATTAAGGAAGCATATGGCAACGGAGACTACAAGCTGGAAACCTTGGATGGAGACGCTATTGCTAGAACTTGGAATGGCACTACCTTTGTAAGTTCTACGTATGAAACTTACAATGTCCGAGGACATTTTTTATTTTTGCTTTCAATCAATGTATTTGCATTCTTCTCACTTGGGGAAAGAAGCATTAATGGTAGGCGTCTAGTATTCATTTCTTAAAATGATGTAATCCTCCCTACCCACTTAATGATATAACGCATTTCCCTCAAATCTCTTGTTTCGTTCAATACAACAAAGATTTGCCCACCAAGTCGCTTTATAAGTTTCAATGTCGAAGGGATGTACAAAGACTAACAACATGTCTTGCTCATATGCATAACATCCATCTCAACTTCACATTAACTTTCCTATATGGCCTTAAGGTATTTTAAGCCTTTCGCTGCCCAAAGGATCAAGATGGAGTGGGTCGCGACCCTCTATCAGCAGTCAAATTATACGATTGCTAATATTCTTGGTGAAGTAACTACACACAATGAGGCTATGCATTTACCATACGCCTTAGGTTGTAAAAAAACAATTTACGCAAGTAAAATAAAAAGAAAAGAATCACACATGGCAAAATTCAAGCCCTAGTGGCTCTAATGTAGATTACTGACTAGTTTAACTAGTCTAAACAGGCCGTAGCCTTAACGATCCAACCAAACAAAATATTGTCTTAGGCCGTAGCCTACATCACACATACCACATGTTAATTGTTTCATCAGGCACGAAGCCTGGAAAGGAGCACAGACAAATTGTTTTAAACAGGGTACATACCACCCTGGGGATCAAATTACAACCACATGGTTGCCTTCATCAAACTTTGGAATGAGTGGGATCAGCTGAACCTGGGGAGGGAGCTTTAGGTGATGGAGTCTTCTTCGAGGGAGACGGAGGCTGGACTTTCCTTGGCTTCTTGGCCAGCAGGTCCTCAATAGAGGCCGCTGGGTCCTTCGTCACATTTTTAAGGAAAGGGAACTCTAAAGCAGTTAAATGATTACCTGCATCATCATACTCTTTCTCATGAGTTACCCTATAGTAAGGAACTCCCTCCAGCTTCACCGGTTCCTCAGTCGCAGCTATCTCCTCCAAAGTGGTACACTTGCCATGGAAAATGGCCGCATTCACCAGATTCCCAATTGCAATCCCCACATCATCGCTATGGTAAAGTTCCATAGCAACATAGGGGATCACCTTGGTTACCAAGTCCACCCTGTCCTTCTTCAGCATTTTTAGACGAAGGTTTAACCCATCTACCTTTTCTCTGAGCTTGATCTCTTGGTCCAACAACTTTGCCCTCTCTTATTCGAGGCCTCCACACTTGGATGACAGAACAGATATCTGCTCCTTATAGCCTACGACCATTGAGCCTTCGACAGTCAGCTTGCTGCATTCAACCTCGCTCGTTGCCAGTTGACCTTTGAGCTTTTCATTCTCAGCTCTGAGATCTTGCACCAAGGGGTTCTTATCAAAATCTTCCAAGGCATCCTCACACTTCTTCTCCAAGTTTGCATACTTCTGATTTCTAGCCTTCTCCCTTCTCAACATAACATCCATTTCTTCTCGAGCTTTGGTGACAGCACGGAGCAGTTCCCTTGTCCTAGCATTGAGTTGGTTGTCTAGCATACACTGTCGGACATAACTTTTGTCATGAAGGTCGCAGAGCCTTTCTATGGACATGTTATCCATCGCCCCCTTCCACTTGGGTGTGATTACATGGCTCACGAGTTGGTGACAAGCTAGAGGAGAGGGAAGTTCTTTCGTATCGGGAAGTCCTGCAACATATGTAAATTTGTTAATATATTATTACTGGTACCTAATTTTTGTTACAGGCAAGAAACATTACCATGGATATCATCACCACTGGGCCCTTCGATGGCTGGAAATACCACAGCCTTACCCTGGACACTCTTTTTCCGGGTAGTTCGAGAGGGTGAAGTAGGTAGGATAAGCTTCCTCTTCAAAGCCGACTTCACAGCTTTTGCACCGGTACCTTTCCTGCTTCGGACCCTCTCACCAATGCCGGAGGGTCCTACGATGACCAACTGTCCTTCAGAGACTGGTTCATCAGAGTCAGCAACATTCTCCACAAGTTGATCTTCCACATCTATGGGTTCCTTTGACGGAGGAGCAGACGATACAGGCTCGATGGGCTGGGCTTCCACATCATTGTTATTTATGGACACTGATGGGGAGCCCACGCCATAACTTGTCTCTTGGGGATTCTTTGGAAGGAAGCTTACCTCCTTCGCACCACCAGCTACCACAAAGTTCCTGAATGACATCTCTGCACGAAGGAGCAAATAAGATAAATATCAGAAAAATAAGTTTTTATTTCTTATTTTAATTAAAAAATTACATACTTTCTCCATCACAAATAATCTCAGGTACCAAAGGAGACCCCTCCCATCTTTCAGCAATGCCGGCCATGAAAAGGATTGGCTCAGGGAATGTTTGGCAATCAGCTGGATGACGAGCCAAACGATGATACAAAGGGTTTCTTCTCACAGTATATGGCAAGGGATCGTTGAACCTTTTTTCGTCATATTGAAATTCTAGGTTTAACAATGCAGAGTATGCTGGAGGAATAATGGTGTTTTGGATATAAAAGAATTTTCCTTTCCAGTTCCTTATGTTCGTAAAAGGCCTATCTATCAGAACGGGCACATCCCTTTCACCCCTCTTGGCCAAGGTTAACCAATCTCCTCCCGGGTATAGATTCAGAAAACCCCTAAGCACATTCAATGATGGTTCAAACCCATAAGCTTTGCACATCACGATGAATGTCATAAGCTTGGCTAGGCCAAAAGGGTTGAACCTAGAAATGTGTACCTCATAATACCGGAGGAATTCTAAGATCATAGGGTGCAAAGGTATCCTAAGGTTGGAGGTGGTGAATGCATGGGTATACAAGCCTACATAGTTTTCAGGGGCATCAAATATCCCTTGGTTTCTACTAGGTTGCATGATTTTATGTTCCTTTGGAATCGGGTAATCAGTGAGGAACGCTTTGAGTTCCTCCCTTGTTAATGTGCAACCTTGTTGCTTTATTACAAATTTTTTATTGGTCGACATTGAGCCTTCTAAAATCCACAATAATGTATTTGAAATACAGATATGAAGGAGCACTTTACCTTGTTTGATCGAAAGCTTGATCGGAAGAGGTTTTAGTAGGTGAAAAAACTTGGGCGAGAGATAAAACTTTGTTAGGGTTTTACTGTTTTTACATTTTATATACCCTACAAATGTTAAATCTCAGCCCTACACGTGTCCGGACTTATCCCTTTACTACCGGATTTCAAACCATTTTTAAATTTTGAAATGATGTTTACTTTTACCGATGAAAAGGGAGTAGTTAGGATTGGTTTTGCATTAATTACGGTCAATAACTACAAGAATTTTCATCTTCGTTCGTTTGTGACGAAGAGGAGGTTTTGTTTTTATTTCTGAGTCGTAAGCAATATTTCTTGTTCGTACATATCACTTTCGACTGGGGGGCTTGATGACATACCCTCCGATCAGGTCGAAGGACTCCCCTTCGGCCTCAGTCGAAATTGCATTACGAAGACCCAAGTCTTTCTTCATAAGTCATTGGTGGCGTAAAACCATTCATCATTGACATGGTTACCAGTTGGGAACTCGCCAGCCGAAGGCCTATGTCCTTCGGTGTCTTCTCTTGAAGATGCCAAGAAGAAGAACCTTGACTTGGTCTTCCCCCACGTTCCCACTATTTCCTTAGCTTCCCCGCCAAGTCCGAGATAGTGGGGATGAAGCCCTAGCGGTTACCACAAACTAGGGGACGCCCCCCATGATCTCCTAAACGTGTGCTAACACTCTCCAAGCTATTTTCATCACCTATAAATAGGTTGGACGAGTCATTTCAATGGTATGTTCATTCAACACAGTATTTCACATATTCCATATTATTTACAACACATATCACATACTTACTCTCACGCCGGAGGTGGTTCGCAGGGCCCAACCCCTGCGCAATCACTTAACGAAGTGTCTACTATTTCTTGTTGCAGATTGGCTACAAGTTTGGCGCAAGCATATCACCCCTCATACCCTTCGATCACCATCGAAGGCCTGGTCGTACGAATTATTGTACAATCACTAAGCTAGGGGTAGTCTATGTCTATTGTTGTGTGCTCGTATAATGATTAAAAATGTGTTTACTTAGGTTTTATTACTCCATAGTTATCTCCTATTGATGGTTGATTTGTCACGTCCTTATTTTTAACGCGTTGTGTTTCTAAGGTCGTAGGGTATGCGTTTATCCCTAACTCTTTGAAGCTACCAAAGGTTAATGACTACGAAATCTCTAGGATTCATAAACTTAACACTAAAGTATTCTTTGGATGTTTAGCCTACAATTCCACTAGTAACTATATGCTAAGGTTCAACAAAGATTAATCAAGCATTAATTGCACAATGAATGACCTATCGCAATACTAGGTCAATCACAATTAAGATAAGAGACAACTAATCAATATTCAATAACTAAGTTTCATATTACCTAAGCAAACACACAAATAAATTAGCCGGACATGGAGAACATGCAAGCATATACACGATCAATTGAAGGCATAATTGAATTAATGAAGTAAAACACTTATCTTGATGTAAGATAGGGTATGGAATCCTAAAATACTGTACAAGACAGCCTTGGTTCGGTTTAGGTTTTTACTCCACAAAACTACACACTGAAAACTAAAAAATTCGGATTCTATATATAGTGTTACAAACTGCGACGACGTCACTCTTTAATTGTGACGCCGTCGGGTCGCCGTCATTAGGGTTTCGTCTTGGCCACGTTAGCATTGTGACGGCGTCACCTTATGACTGTGACGTCGTCTCCTTCAGTCTCTGATGGCGTCTGGATCAAATCTAGGTCGTCTGAGCTGCGACGCCCTACTCTTTTAAAACCTGATGCCGTCACTTGTAAATAAGCAATTTGGCTACTGAGTCGTCACAAAACTTGTTCCGACGGCGTCACAAGTAGAACCTGATGCCGTCCCCTTCAGTTCAGCAGCCTGAGTGTCTCGATTCTTGACTTTAGCCATTTTCTTCGTATATTCACGCCTTTTCGTCCGAATAAGTGTCATTCCAGCAATTTGCCTTCAAGAGACCTAAAAAGTGAAAAAGGAACGAAATTAAGTAGTAATGGATACAAAAGTGATCGATTAAGGGCTTAAATGACCCCTCAAAAAGGTACCTTTTAAATCCTTATCACATAACCCATAACCCATAACCCGGTTTGCAACCCGAAATCCGGACTAAACTGACCCAGTAGCCGGATCCCAGGTTTTGCACTAGCCGGATCCCTCTGGGGAGGGAACCGTGGGATAGTAGACATAATTTGTCTATAAATAGTGAGCCATTTTTCTCTTGCTCTCCATCACTCTTAGTTATACTTTCTCTCAGCATTCTAGCATCTCCAACCACTGATCCAAAGGATCATTCTAAGTAGTTTTATATTTGTGTGATTCTCTAGGTTCCTCTTAAAGGCGATATCACCACCTCTTGTAGATGTGAAAGCTCAAGGTCATGAGTTGCTAAGCTTTGTCATCATCAATACCACTGATGTGTATCTTGTTGATAGTTCTTTCCTCCCTCCACAAAAGTGTTGTGTTGAAGGCATTAGTGAAAGGTGCCGAAGGGTCGTGTTGAAGGCATTAGTGAAAGGTGCCAAAGGTGTACAATCGATATGGTGCATCAATGTACAAGTTATGTTGTTTGGGTTAGAGGTTGTTGATATCCTCTCTAGTGTTGTAACAAGGAGTGTGTCTCCTTTGGGTAGTTGTGTAGCGGTGTAGTGTTGGGTAGTAGTTCCTCTTTTGTAATGGAACTCGGTATCTAGCCTTGTACCGGATAAAGTGTAGACGACGTTGTGATAGGTTTGGTTCTACCATGTGGAAGAACTCGGTATCTAGCCTTGTACCGGATAAAGAGTATGCGATGTTGTGAAGGCTTCTCCGCCACATTAAGGAGCTTGTGTTGTGTAGTGCTTACAAACTCTCGATTGGGGTACTCGAGGAGTGGAATAGGGCAAGGAAGGTGTCCTTGTAGCCGAACCACTATAAATACTTATGTCGTGGTTTTGTGTTCCTTTACTCTTTATCTTTGCATTACTTACTTATATGCTTATCTATCAATATCCAACACACATACCAAATAGATTGACATAAGTCGATCTAAATATTAAAATGAAGTTTTAATCGGTAAAACTATTCAACCCCCCCCTTTCTAGTTTTCCACAATTGGTATCAGAGCTTTGTTACCAAGTTTCTTAGAGTATATTGTACTTTAAAAACTTTGTTAATACAAATATTATCATTAAACGTTATTTATATTTTTTTATCTTTACCTAAGTTTTGTTAACGACAAAAGTAAATTTAATTTCCATAAAGCTTAAAGCTTGTCAAGTTTAATAGATATTAAAGCAAGCTTTTTCAAACAATATCTTCATCATTTAAGCATTTACATTGTGACTAATCATATCTTAATATGAGTCTAAGTATAATGTATGATAGTAGTTTTTAGAAGGTTTTAGTTTCTTAAAAACTAAACATTACTTATGTATTTGCATATTTCTAAAAATAGAAAAACAACACATGACATCATGTAATGCATCATGGAAATCATTGGAAGATTTCATTAGATATTTTGTGTAGATTTGTACTCTTCATATCTGATTGTACAATATTTCGTACGACCAGGCCTTCGATGGTGATCGAAGGGTATGAGGGGTGATATGCTTGCGCCAAACTTGTAGTCAATCTGCAATAAGAAATAGTAGACACTTCGTTAAGTGATTGCGCAGGGGTTGGGCCCTGCGAACCACCTCCGGCGTGTGAATAAGTATGTGATATGAGTTATAGATAATATGATGTATGTGAAATACTGTGTTGAGTGAACATACCATTGAAATGACTCGTCCAACCTATTTATAGATGATGAAAACAGCTTGGAGAGTGTTAGCACACGTTTAGGAGATCATGGGGGGCTTCCCCTGATTTATGGTAACCGCTAGGGCTTCATCCCCACTATCTCGGACTTGGCGGGGAAGCTAAGGACATAGTGGGAACGTGGGGGAAGACCAAGTCAAGGTTCTTATTTGTCTTGGCATCTTCAAGGGAAGACACCGAAGGGGATAGGCCTTCGGCTGGCGGATTCCCAACTGGTAACCATGTCAATGATGAATGGTTTTACGCCACCAATGACTTATGAAGAAAGACTTGGGTCTTCGTAATGCAATTTCGACTTAGGCCGAAGGGGGGTCCTTCGACCTGATCGGAGGGTACGTCATCAAGCCCCCCAGTCGAAAGTGATATGTACGAACAAGAAATATTGCTTACGACTCAGAAATAAAAACGAAACCTCCTCTTCATCACAAAAACGAACGAAGATGAAAAGTCTTGTAATTATTGACCGCATTAAATGCAAGATTAATCCTAACTACCCCTGTTTCCTCGGTAAAAGTAAACTTCCTTTCAAAATTTAAAAATGATTTGAAATCCGGTAGGAAAGGGATAAGTCCGGACACGTGTAGGGCTGAGATGCAACGTTTGTAGGGTATATAAAATGCAAAAAACAGTAAAACCCTAACAAAGTTTACCTCTCGCCCAAAGTTTTTCACCTACTAAAACTTCTTCCGATCAAGCCTTCGACCAAACAAGGTAAAGCGCTCCTTCTTCTCTGTATTTCAAATACATTTTGTGTTCTTTAGAAGGTATCATGTCTACCAATAAAAAATTTGTGATAAGACAACAAGGCTGCACACTAACCAGGGAGGAGCTTAAAGCGTTCCTCACTGATTATCCCATTCCAAAGGAACATAAAATAATGCTACCGAGTAAAAATCAAGGGATATTTGATGCCCCTGAAAATTATGTAGGCCTGTATACCCATGCTTTCACCACTTCCAACCTTAGGATACCTTTGCATCCTTTGATCTTAGAATTCCTCCGGTATTATGAAGTACACATTTCTAGGTTCAACCCTTTTGGCCTAGCCAAGCTTACAACATACATTGTTATGTGCAAATCTTATGGGTTTGAACCATCCTTGACTGTGCTTAGGGGTTTTTTGAATCTATACCCGGGAGGAGATTGGTTGACCTTGGCCAAGAGGGGTGAAAGGGATGTGCCCATATTGATAGATAGACCTTTTACGAACATAAGGAACTGGAAAGGCAAGTTCTTTTATATCCAGACTACCATTATCCCTCCTGGATACTCTGCATTGTTAAACCCAGACTTTCAATATGATGAGAAAAGGTTCACCGATCCATTGCCTTATACTGTGAGAAGAAACCTATTGTATCAGCGTTTGGCTCGTCATCCAGCTGACTGCCAGACCTTCCCTGAGCCAATCTTGTTCATGGCTGGCATTGCTGAAATATGGGAGGGGTCTCCGTTGGTACCTGAGATAATTTGTGATGGAGAAAGTATGTATTTTTTAAATTAACATAAGAAACAAAAACTTATCTCACTGATATTTATCTTATTTGCTTCTTTGTGCAGAGATGTCGTTCAGGAACTTTGTTGTGGCTGGAGGTGCAAAGGATGTAAGCTTTCTTCCAAAGAATCCCCAAGAGACAAGCTATGGCGTGGGCTCCCCATCGGTGTCCATAAACAAAGACGAGGTGGAAGCCCAGCCTGTCGAGCCTGTATCCTCTGCTCCTCCGTCAAAGGAACCCATAGATGTAGAAGATCAGCTGGTGGAGAACGTTGCTGACTCAGACAAACCAGTCTCCGAAGGACCATTGGCCATCGTAGGACCCTCCGGCATAGGTGAGAGGGTCCGAAGCAGGAAAGGTGCCAGTGCTAAGGCTGTGAAGTCTGCGCCAAAAAGAAAACTTATTCTACCTACTCCTCCCTCTCGAACTACCCGGCAGAAGAGTGCCTAGGGTAAGGCTGTGGAATTTCCAGCCATCGAAGGGCCCAACGGCGATGATATCCATGGTAAGTTTCTTTCCTGTGAAACAAAATTAGGTACCAAACATAATATCCTTCTCCCCTAGCTTGTCACCAACTCGTGAGCCATGTGATCCCACCCAAGTGGAAGGGGGTGATGGATAACATGACCATAGAGAGGCTTTGCGATCTTCATGATAAAATCTATGTTCGCCAGTGCATGCTTGACAACCAACTCAAAGCTAGGACAAGGGAATTGCTCCGTGCTGTCACCAAAGCTCGAGAAGAAATGGATGTTATGCTGAGGAGAGAGAGGGCTAGGGATCAGAATTATGCAGACCTGGAGAAGAAGTGTGAGGAAGCATTGGAGGATTTTGATAAGAACCCCTTGGTGCAAGATCTCAGAGCTGAGAATGAAAAGCTCAAAGGTCAATTGGCAACGAGCGAGGTTGAGTGCAGTAGGTTAACTGTCGAAGGCTCTATGGTCGTTGGCTATAAGGAGCAGATATCTCTTCTTTTTATCCAAGTGTGGAGGCCTCGAACAAGAGAGGGCAAAGTTGCTGGACCAAGAGATCAAGCTCCGAGAAAAGGTGGATGGATTGAACCTTCATCTGAAGATGCTGAAGAAGGACAGAGTGGACCTGATAACCAAGGTGATCCCCTATATTGCTATGGAACTTTACCATATCGATGATGTGGGGATTGCCATTGGGAATGTGGTGAATGCTGCCATTTTCCATGGCAAGTGTACCACTTTGGAGGAGGTAGCTAAAACTGGGGAACCAGTGGTGCTGGAGAAAATTCCGTACTACAGGGCAACTCATGAAAAAGAATATGATGATGCAGGTAATCAATTAACTGCTTTAGAGTTCCCTTTCCTTGCAGATGTGACGAAGGACCCAGCGGCCTCAATTGAGGACCTGCTAGCCAAGAAGCCAAGGACAGTTCAGCCTCCATCTTCCTCCAAGAGGACTCCATCACCCTAGGTTCCATCCCCAGGTTCAGCTGATCCCACTCATTCCAAGGTTTAATGAAGGCAACCATGTGGTTGTAATTTAATCCCCAGGGTGGTATGTACCCTGTTTAAAACAATTGTCTGTGTTCCTTTCCAGGCTTCATGCCTGATGAAACAATTAACTTGTGGTTTGTGTGATGTAGGCTACGGCCTAAGACAATATTTTATTTTGTTGAATCGTTAAGGCTATGGCCTGTTTTAGACTAGTTAAACTAGTCATTAATCTATAATGAAGCCACTAGGGCTCGAATTTTGCCATGTGTGATTCTTCTCATTTTATTTTTACTTACGTAAAAAATATTTGTTACAACCTAAGGCGTATGGTAGATGCATAGCCTCATTGAGTGTAGTTACTTCACCAAGAATATTAGCAATCGTATAATTTAACTGCTGACAGAGGGTCGCGACCCACTCCGTCTTGATCCTTTGGGCAGCGAAAGGCTTGAAATACCTTAAGGCCATATAGGAAAGTTAATGTGAAGTTGAGATGGATGTTATGCATGTGAGCAAGACATGTTGTTTAGTCTTTGTACATCCCTTCGACATTGAAACTTATAAAGCGACTTGGTGGACAAATCTTTTTTGTATTGAACAAAACAAGAGATTTGAGGGAAATGTGTTATTATCATTAAGTGCGTAGGGAGGATTACATCATTTTAAGAAATGAATACTAGACGCCTACCATTAATGTTTCTTTCCCTAAGTGAGAAGAATGCAAATACATTGATTGAAAGCAAATAAGATGTGTCCTTAGACATTGTAAGTTTCATACGTAGAACTTACGAAGAGTAGTGCCATTCCAGGTTCTATTAATAGCGTCTCCTTCTAAGGTTTCCAGCTTGTAGGCTCCGTTTCCATATGCTTCCTTAATAACGTAGGGTCCTTCCCATGTAGGTCCTAGTTTACCCTGGTACTCAGCTTTACTTGCGCTGTTGAGTCGGAGGACATATTCCCCTGGTTTGAAAGTCGAAGGCCAGACCCGCTTGTTATAGTACCCTTCAATCTTTTGCTTGTGGATAGCCTCTCTAATGGAGGCTATTTCCCTTCGTTCTTCAAGTAGGTCCAAGTTACTACGGAGTCTTTCTTCGTTATCTGCTGCTTCGAAGTTCATGACTCTTTCTGTTTCGACACTTACTTCTGAAGGGATGACAGCTTCCGTGCCATATGTCAAGCTGAAAGGTGTTTCCCCGTGACTTGACTTCGTATGCGTTCTATGTGCCCAAAGTACTTGAGGTAGCTCATCTACCCAACCGTGATGATTGTCTCCCATCCTTCGTTCTATTCCTTGTACAATGTCTCTGTTGGTAACTTCCACTTGCCCGTTCCCTTAAGGATGGTAAACGGAAGTGAAAGATTGTTTGATGTTCAGACCTCTGCAAAATACTGGGAATACCCCTTCGGCGAACTGCTTCCCATTATCAGAAATGATGATGTGAGGTACTTCGAACCGACATATAATATGCTCCCATACAAATTTTTCCATGTGTCTGCCTGTAATGGATGCCAAGGGCTTCGCTTCCACCCATTTGGTAAAGTAGTCGATGGCTACAACCAAGAATTTTACTCCTCCGGGAGCAATTGGTAGCGGGCCTATGATGTCGATCCCCCATTGGCTGAAGGGCTATGCGGACGTTACGGAAGTCATATCTTGCTTTGGTAGCCTTGGGACTCTTGAGTGGACTTGACAGGCTTCACACTTCTGAATGACGTTGACAGCGTCCCTGTACATTGAAGGCCAGTAATATCCGACCCTCATGACTTTGGAGACAACGGAACGGGGTCCTGCATGCAGTCCGCAGGAGCCTTCGTGCACTTCTTGGATGATGTTGGCAGCTTGCCTTGGTCCTACACAACGGAGCCAAGGGGACAGAAAAGATCTTCTGTACAAGTAATTTCCCATGATTTTGTACTGTGGTGCTTTGATGCGCACATTTCAAGCCAACTTATGATCCTCCGGCAGTATACCACTTATTAGATATTCTCTAATGGGAGTCATCCAATTCGAGTCTTCCTCCAGTATTACGTCAGACACCTCCTTTCGGACGATGGACCTATCTGCCAATACTTCGACCAAAACTTCCTTAGTTAGATGAGCAAATGCCATTGATGCCAGTTTGCTAAGTGCATCCGCCTTCTTGTTTTGGTTTCTCCGAACATGCTCTATGGTGTAGGATGCGAACCCTTCGAGCATTTCTTTGGCCTTATCCATGTATTGCTTGATTACAGGTTGCCTTGCTTCGTAGGAGCCTTTAATCTGATTGGCTACGAGTTGTGAATCAACGAAAATAGCCAAGTCTTCCACCTCCATGTCTTTTGCTAATCGGAGGCCTGCTAGTAAGGCTTCGTACTCCGCTTCATTGTTCGTGGCATCGAATTCGAAGTGGAGTGCATAAGTGTATTCCTTTCCTTTGGGATCAACAAGCATGAGACCTGCGCCGGAACCATCGGAGCTGGAGGCTCCGTCAGTATAAAGTTTCCACCCTTCGATCCCTTTGTCAGGCTTTTCTTCAACAACCTTTGTGTCATGCTTTGGTTCGGAGGGTGTTTCTGCTAAAAAATCTGCCAATATTTGCCCCTTGACAGAATTTCTACCCTTGTACTCGATTTCATGTTCTCCTAGCTCAATAGCCCATTTAGCTATTCTCCCAGATTTCTCTGGCTTCGAAAGTATCT
This sequence comes from Chrysanthemum seticuspe, assembly GCA_019973895.1. NCBI lineage: Eukaryota > Viridiplantae > Streptophyta > Magnoliopsida > Asterales > Asteraceae > Chrysanthemum > Chrysanthemum seticuspe. The sequence continues at coordinate 140,950,359 of BPTQ01000006.1, forward strand.
GTTTGATTGGTTTGTCAGTAAGTACGGTTATGGGGTGAGCTTGGAAGTACCTTCGAAGGCGTCTCGCAACATGAACCAAAGCCAAAATTAGCTTCTCCAATGCTGGATAATTTAGCTCAGCTCCCTGTAGAACCCTGCTAACGAAGTAGATTGGGATTTGCTTCTTCTCCTTTTCTGCCAATAACACAGCGCTGATGCTTTCGAAGGAGACTGCTATATACATGAATAACCCTTCGCCTTTGATTGGGGCTGTGAGTGTAGGTAGGATAGCCATGAAATCCTTTAGCTTTTGGAAGGCTGCTTCTGCGTCCATACTCCACTGGAACGTCTTTTTGTCTGTGCATCCCTTGAGTGTTTTAAAGAATGGCAAAGATCTATCTGCACCCTTCGACAAGAATATGCTGAGGGCTGCTAGCTTTCCGTTCAGACTTTGCACTTCCTTTAGGGACTTAGGAGGCTGCAAATCTATGATAGCCTTAACCTTCGAAGGATTGGCCTTAATACCTTGCTTGGTGATCAGATGCCCCAAAAATTGTCCTTCTTCCACACCGAAGGAACACTTCTTGGGATTTAATTTCATATTTATGGCGCGAAGCTGGTCGAAGGTTTCCTTAATGTCGGAGAGCATATCCTCCTCCGACCTACTCTTGATGACCATATCATCTACGTAGGCCTCCAGATTCCTACCTATCTGCTTGTGGAAGGCTTTGTCCACTAATCGTCGGTAGGTGGCACCTGCATTTTTCAAACCAAAAGGCATCTTTTTGTAACAATAAACGCCTTTTCCTGTGAAAAAGGCTGTCTTCTCTTCGTCTTCTTCCGCCATTTGTATCTGATGGTAACCTTTATAAGCGTCTAGGAAACACTTTAGCCGAAACCCTGACAAGGATTCCACCTTCCAATCAATCTCTGGCAGAGGGTAGCAGTCCTTCGGACAGGCTTTGTTAATATCTGTGAAGTCTACGCACATTCTCCATCCTCCGTCATGCTTCTTGACCATCACCGGATTGGCCACCCAAGTTTGATACTTCACCTCTCTGAGTATGCCTGCTGCTACGAGCTCGTCCACTTCTTTGCATGCAGTAGTATTTCTTTCAGGAGCCAGGCTTCGACGCTTTTATTTTATGGGTTCAATGTGTTTGAACTCATTGAGCTTGTGTTTAGTGCCGAAGGGCTTTCCGTCTATGGTGAGAGTTCTGGGGGCCCCCGTCATGTCAGAGTAGGTCCATGCGAAGACATCTGCGGTAGCACGAAGTACCTTTTCCAATTCTGCTTTAAAGGAGGTTGGGAGCTGCTTTCCAATTACCACCGTATGATCGGGGTAGAGATCATTTACCACGATGCGTTCTTCAGCGTCAGTACAACTGAGGACATCCTTCGAAGGCTCCTCCGAAACCTGTTTGATCCTTTTGCTTACTGTCGTAGACTCCTTCACCTTATAGCTGGAGAAAACCGTTCCAATGCCAAAAGGTGTTTGGAATTTGACCGCGGCATGTATGGTTGAGACAACGATGCCCATCTTCTGCATTGTTGTTCTCCCTATCAAGAGGTTGTAGGGAGATTCCGACCTTACGATGGTGAAAACCAGAGTTTCTATCCTTTTTAGCCTTCCTTCTCCGATCGTAACCTCTAGAGTGACTTCTCCCAAGGGCCATGAGTGCTCCCCTGAGAATCCCACTAAGGGTACCTTCAAATCTACTCTCTTCGACCTTATTGAAGGTTTGAGCTTTAGAAAACATCGTTCATAGATAACTTCGCAGGAGCTACCGCAGTCAAGGTAGGCTCTGTTTACTTCTCTATTGGAGATCAAAACTTTGATGACCACAGGGTCATTTGAAAGAACTTTCCCTGTGATTGAAGGAAAAATGACATCTCCTACTCCACACAAGGCTTCCTCTGCTTCCTTCCTCTTTGAACTAGAGTCCTCTTTGTATACCATGAGGATGGGTGCTTCGACAGGTGTGGTATCTTTCCCCAACTGAGTGTCGGAGGCTTTGTCTTTACCTCTTTTTATACCCTTCACCAAATGTCCCAATTGGCCGGACTTTACGGCCTCTTCTATCTGCTTCTTGAGTTCTCTGCAGTTGTTGGTGTCGTGTCCGTAATCGTCATGGAAGTAGCAAAATTTGGAAGTATCTCTGGGCCTTCCTTTGTTTGCCAAGCGAGGAGGAGGATCAAAGGCCTTCGCAGCTTTTTCTGTAGCAAGTATCTCCCTTGGAGATTTGGACAGATTAGCCAAGAGCCCATGGTTGATGTTTTTGTGGCACGGTGTGAACCTATCCTTATTTTTGTGTTTGTTCCTTGACCCTTCCCACGAAGAATGCTTCGGGGTTTTGCTGTGACTTTCTTTATTTTCGACCGGAGCCCCGTTGGTAGATACTTCTTTTGCTTCGATCCAGGTGTAAGCCTTCTCCACTAAACCCTTGTAAGTTGCGGGAAGATCAGTGGAGAGGAATTCGACCAGACTTCTGTTTCGTAGACCATGCACAAAACCTGAAATGCGTTGGTCTTCGTGCAAACCCATTATTTGTAGCGTGTCGTCAGTGTATCTGGTGATGAAAGCCCTGGTGCTCTCATTCTCCCTCTGCTTGATGTTGTGCACTGTCAGGTGTGTTCTTGTAAACTTTTTCTGTTGGCTGAAATGTGATCTGAACTTGGCCTTGAGATCATCCAAATTCACAATGCTACCCGGTTTTTGCCCGTTCCACTATATACGAGCGGAGTCTCGTAGGGTGTATGTAAACATATGACAAGCGACAGGCATAACCCACTTCTGCATTCTAATAGCCCCTTCAAACAAGTGCAAAAAGTTATCCGGATCCCCTTTCCCATCGTAGGTACCAATATGCGCGGGCATTTTCAACCCATCAGGTAAAGGGTAGTCTTCTATCCATCTTACGAAGGGTGTTGTGGAGCCCATGGGCTCCGAATAAAGGCAGTTATGAGGCGGCATATAGGTAGGGGCAGCATTGTACGGGTTATGATTGGGAGGTATTCCAACAGGGTTTTGGTTAACATATTGAGGGTAAGCAGTAGGTATATAAGGTGGGTGACTTCCTACAGGGTACGAAGGGTATACCATAGGTTGCCCGTAGGGCATGCTTCCGTATGGTTGAGTGAAATTGGGGTTATTAGCCTGCCCATTAGGTGGGGGATAAACCCCTTGAGGGTAAGATTGAGTCTGAAAAGGAGGGTACATACCATGGGGAGGAAGATTTCCTCCCCCATTTATTTGAGATGGATTGCCTTCTATGCCGGAAGCATGAGAAGGCTGCAACGGAACCCCTGCTTCAGTTCTTCCCAGATGAGCTGCCAAAAGTGGTGGCAAATTAACCTCCGTAGCATCCCTTCGGTGACTCCTTACATTGGAGCCTTCTATCGTGCCTTCCCGTCTAGTTGGAGCCCTTTCCGAAACTCCTTCAAAAACAACAGACCTTCCACTAGGCCTTCGACTGATCGGAGACCCTATCCTTAGCACGGAGCGAGTAGCCCCAGGAGTCAAGGGCCTGGCCTCCATTTCTAACTCTTCATCATACTCATCGCTTGAGTATTCTAACTCCCTACGCATCTCCACATTCCTTGCTTGCCTCCTTCGAGCTCTTAGTAAGGATTCCAATGTTTCGATGTTAGCTTCGACAAACGCCGGACTAATTACCGGTTCAGGGTTATCCGAGGTTGAAGCATGGTTGTTGGGGGGTTATTTCAGGGTGAGATCGTGTGGTAAAATTGGATGCAGTTATATTGGGAAGGTTGTTAGGGTCGTTGACTGGGATTGGTGTCAAGGTCGAGAAACCCGGAGGGGGTGTATCTTCTCTCCCTTGAGTCATGCCGTAAAACTAGTGAGAGTGATTGACTGGGTGTAAGTTTGAAATAACGAGACCAATAGTAGCGGGTCCCACGGATGGCGCCACTGATTGTACAATATTTCGTACGACCAGGCCTTCGATGGTGATCAAAGGGTATGAGGGGTGATATGCTTGCGCCAAACTTGTAGTCAATCTGCAATAAGAAATAGTAGACACTTCGTTAAGTGATTGCGCAGGGGTTGGGCCCTGCGAACCACCTATGGCGTATGAATAAGTATGTGATATGAGTTATAGATAATATGATGTATGTGAAATACTGTATTGAGTGAACATACCATTGAAATGACTCGTCCAACCTATTTATAGATGATGAAAACAGCTTGGAGAGTGTTAGCACACGTTTAGGAGATCATGGGGGGCGTCCCCTAATTTATGGTAACCGCTAGGGCTTCATCCCCACTATCTCGGACTTGGCGGGGAAGCTAAGGACATAGTGGGAACGTGGGGGAAGACCAAGTCAAGGTTCTTATTTGTCTTGGCATCTTCAAGGGAAGACACCGAAGGGGATAGGCCTTCGGCTGGCGGATTCCCAACTGGTAACCATGTCAATGATGAATGGTTTTACGCCACCAATGACTTATGAAGAAAGACTTGGATCTTCGTAATGCAATTTCGACTGAGGCCGAAGGGGGGTCCTTCGACCTAATCGGAAGGTACGTCATCAATATCTTACACAATCTTGCATAGATATGGTTGACTTTGGCAAGATCTCCCCCGGCGGCACTAAAATATATAACGGACGGAACCCTTTCAAGGGGTCCACCGTCCGTGGTGCGTGCTGATGGTTTTGGCTATAAATAGCAAAGCCAAACCAAGTAGTTTTTTATCCCTTTCTATCATACTCTCTTACATATCTTCTCTCTAACCTTTTCTAACTCAGTTTCATATCATATTAGTGATCTCTTTTGTAGCAAAGAAGATCAAGTCACATTCAAGCTTCAAACGAGAAGTTGGAAGTCTTGTTTGTTTAGTGTTGTATGATCTTGTTTTGATTCATACTTCATTGTTGCATTAAAACATCATAATCTTGTGAGTGTGAGTGGTTAGTATTTTAGTCCTCAAAATACATTGTGTGTGGGAGTAGTTGTACCCTTGGAAAGAACTCGACATCTAGCTTAGTGTCGGAAATAGTGTAAGCGAAGTGTAAAGGTTTCTCCGCCGGTGAAAGGAGCTTGTTGACTAGTGAAGTTAAACTCTCGAGTGTGAGACTCGGGGAGTGGAGCAGGGCAAGGAGAAAGAGTCCTTGTAGACCGAACCACTATAAACAACTTGTTGTGGTTTGATCATTTCTTTCCTTATTTACGCTTTACATATTGCTTGCATATTTCATTAACATATCTAAGATCAATATCAATTGATCTTTCAATAAGTTTCAAAACAAAGTTTTTAATTGGTAACCTATTCAACCCCCTTCTAGTTTTTTACAAACTTGATACGATCCGTGTATATTTGAAAACTACAAAGAAGGAAATTTCTTAAAACAAAATTTCATGTTTTAGAAATTTTTATACTTTAAATGCTGGATAGTGATAGATCGTTTTAACATCTTCTTTTGAGAAATCTTCATGCTAGGATTCGTTCAATGACTTCGTTCCATCTAAGGAAAAATGGAGTCAACACCCAAAGAAGAATCCAAAGTAGTTACAAGTTGCTTTTACAAAATACGATTAAGTATTTTAAAAGCTCATGAAGTATTTCGCGTCTATGATTTTCAAAAATCATAAAAAGAATATATAGCAAAGGTATGTTCTTCTAACTATGATTAGTTAATCTAAAAACATGCTAATTATTTGTATATAAAATAATGATATATGCTTCTAAATTACTTTAGGCAATATTATAATATTATTACATATACTATGAAAAGACTCGTAGATTTAGTGCTTAAACCTCAATATCACAATTTCTCCAAAAAGTCGTTCTTCATAGAAAACACATCATCAGGAATAGTATTCTTGATTGATCTCCATAGACAAGATTATAAACTAGTTAATATACATCTTTACCTCGAAATGAAATTTGCCTAATCAAAAGTTTTGATCCATCATTTCTCACATAGAGATATTGGCATTTCATTAGTAATCTATGTCAATATTTTCTATTCAAAATTTTCTATATCATGATAAAATAGAATTTTTACATGATTATTAGTTTCCCGACTCATTGGTTACTCGTACAAAGGAACCTCGTCAAAAGTGTTTTGTAAACACGAAGACTCGTCAAATCCGTGTATCATAGAAAAACCCTAAGATATAGAGCAAAACCATTGGCAAAAATCGAAAACTCCCGTTTCAAAATGATCAAACCCACTCAAACAGTTTTTCTGCTGAACATCCGGATCCCTAAACTTTAACTAGCCGGATCCCTTTTGCAAGGGATCCATGGGAACCGGCACATCAGTAAACAGAATATGTGTTTGATGTTCACTGTGCACTTCTACTCCTCACTTTACTCTTTAATTGTGCCGCCGTCGGGTCGCCGTCATTAGGGTTTCGTCTTGGCCACGTTAGCATTGTGACGGCATCACCTTATGACTGTGACGTCGTCTCCTTCAGTCTCTGACACCGTCTGGATCAAATCTAGGCCGTCTGAGCTGCGACGCCCTACTCTTTTAAAACCTGGTGCCGTCACTTGTAAATAAGCAATTTGGCTACTGAGTCGTCACAAAACTTGTTCCGACGGCGTCACAAGTAGAACCTGACGCCGTCCCCTTCAGTTCAGCAGCATGCGTGTCTCGATTCTTTACTTTGGCCATTCTCTTCGTATATCCGCGCCTTTTCGTCCGAATAAGTGTCATTCCAGCAATTTGCCTTCAAGAGACCTAAAAAGTGAAAAAGGAACGAAATTAAGTAGTAACGGATACAAAAGTGATCGATTAAGGACTTAAATGACCCCTCAAAAAGGTACCTTTTAAATCCTTATCACATAACCCATAACCCATAACCCGGTTTGCAACCCGAAATTCGGACTAAACTGACCCAGTAGCCGGATCCCAGGTTTTGCACTAGCCGGATCCCTCTGGGGAGGGAACCGTGGGATAGTAGACATAATTTGTCTATAAATAGTGAGCCATTTTTCTCTTGCTCACCACCACTCTTAGTTATACTTTCTCCCAGCATTCTAGCATCTCCAACCACTGATCCAAAGGATCATTCTAAGTAGTTTTATGTTTGTGTGATTCTCTAGGTTCCTCTTAAAGGCGATATCACCACCTCTTGTAGACGTGAAAGCTCAAGGTCATGAGTTGCTAAGCTTTGTCATCATCAATACCACTGATGTGTATCTTGTTGATAGTTCTTTCCTCCCTCCACAAAAGTGTTGTGTTGAAGGCATTAGTGAAAGGTGCCGAAGGGTCATGTTGAAGGCATTAGTGAAAGGTGCCAAAGGTGTACAATCGATATGGTGCATCAATGTACAAGTTATGTTGTTTGGGTTAGAGGTTGTTGATATCCTCTCTAGTGTTGTAACAAGGAGTGTGTCTCCTTTGGGTAGTTGTGTAGCGGTGTAGTGTTGGGTAGTAGTTCCTCTTTTGTAATGGAACTCGGTATCTAGCCTTGTACCAGATAAAGTGTAGGCCGACGTTGTGATAGGTTTGGTTCTAGCTTGTGGAAGAACTCGGTATCTAGCCTTGTACCGGATAAAGAGTATGCGATGTTGTGAAGGCTTCTCCGCCACATTAAGGAGCTTGTGTTGTGTAGTGCTTACAAACTCTCGATTGGGGTACTCGGGGAGTGGAATAGGGCAAGGAAGGTGTCCTTGTAGCCGAACCATTATAAATTTTCATGTCGTAGTTTTGTGTTCCTTTACTCTTTATCTTTGCATTACTTACTTATATGCTTATCTATCAATATCCAACACACATACCAAATAGATTGACATAAGTCGATCTAAATATTAAAACGAAGTTTTAATCGGTAAAACTATTCAACCCCCCCCCCCCCCCCCCCCTTTCTAGTTTTCCACAATTGGTATCAGAGCTTTGTTACGAAGTTTCTTAGAGTATATTGTACTTTAAAAACTTTGTTAATACAAATATCGTCATTAAACGTTATTTATATTTTTTTATCTTTACCTAAGTTTTGTTAACGACAAAAGTAAATTTAATTTTCAAAAAGCTTAAAGCTTATCAAGTTTAATATATATTAAAATAAGCTTTTTCAAACAATATCTTCATCATTTAAGCATTTACATTGTGACTAATCATATCTTAATATGAGTCTAAGCATAATGTATGATAGTAGTTTTTAGAATGTTTTAGTTTCTTAAAAACTAAACATTACGTATGTATTTGCATATTTCTAAAAATAGAATAACAACGCATGACATCATGTGATGCATCATGGAAGTCATTGGAAGATTTCATTAGATATTTTGTGTAGATTTGTACTCTTCATATCTTACACAATCTTGCATAGATATGGTTGACTTTGGCAAGATCTTGATATCTTGCTGTCAGACCCCGGCAACACCAAAATATATAACGGACGGAACCCTTTCAAGGGGTCCGCCGTCCGTGGTGCCTGCTGATGGTTTTGGCTATAAATAGCAAAGCCAGACCAAGTAGTTTTTTATCCCTTTCTATCATACTCTCTTACATATCTTCTCTCTAACCTTTTCTAACTCAGCTTCATATCATATTAGTGATCTCTTTTGTAGCAAAGAAGATCAAGTCACATTCAAGCTTCAAACGAGAAGTTGGAAGTCTTGTTTGTTTAGTGTTGTATGATCTTGTTTTGATTCATACTTCATTGTTGCATTAAACCATCATAATCTTGTGAGTATGAGTGGTTAGTATTTTAGTCCTCAAAATACATTGTGTGTGGGAGTAGTTGTACCCTTGGAAAGAACTCGACATCTAGCTTAGTGTCGGAAATAGTGTAAGCGAAGTGTAAAGGTTTCTCCGTCGGTGAAAGGAGCTTGTTGACTAGTGAAGTTAAACTCTCGAGTGTGAGACTCGGGGAGTGGAGTAGGGCAAGGAGAAAGAGTCCTTGTAGACCGAACCACTATAAACAACTTGTTGTGGTTTGATCATTTCTTTCCTTATTTACTCTTTACATATTGCTTGCATATTTCATTAACATATCTAAGATCAATATCAATTGATCTTTCAATAAGTTTCAAAACAAAGTTTTTAATTGGTAAACTATTCAACCCCCCTTCTAGTTTTCTACAATTGGTACCAGAGCCTGTTGCTCAAGAATTTATAAAATAATTTGTATTTTATAAACTTGAAACGATCAATGGATTCTGAAAATTTTAAAGAAGGGCAATCTATGCAAAGACCACCACTCTTTGAAACCAATGGATTTATCTATTGGAAAAACCGTTTTGAAACATATGTAAAATCAAAAGATATAGATCTTTGGTTTGTTATTGTTAAAGGGGATTTTAGTTCTACAACAAAGGATATTTATGTTAATGAACAAAAGAAATTAATTGCTAAAAATAATAAAGCTAAAATGATGCTTTATAATGCTTTACCTAGAAAAGAATATAAAAGAATTTTTATGTGTGAAACCACCAAAGATATTTGGGAATCTTTGATTGTTACACATCAAGGTAATTCACAAGTCAAGGATAACAAAATTGATCTTCTTGTTCAACAATATGAACAATTTGTTATCCTTGAAGATGAAACCATTGATTGTGGCTTTGCTCGCTTTAATACTATTATTACATCACTTAAAGCACTTGATGAATCTTTTCGTAGTAAGAACTTTGTCAGGAAATTTCTTAGAGCACTCCATCCCAAATGGAGAGCTAAAGTGACCGTTTTGAAGAATCAAAAGATCTCTCAAAAATGTCACTAGACGAGCTAATCGGTAACCTCAAAGTACACGAAATGGTGATGGAGAAAGATTCGGAGATCATCAAAGGAAGAAGGGAGAAGATCAAATACGTTGCTCTAAAAGCAAAGGCGGAATCAAGTGATGATGACGAATCTTGCTCCGGTAGTGAAGATGAGGAGTATGCCATGGCCGTTAGAGACTTTAAGAAGTTCTTTAGAAAAAGAGGAAAGTTTGTGAGACAACCTCGAGAAGAAAATAAGCCATTCCTAAAAGATCGGGATGACAAAAAGGGTAAAGGTGAAAAAAAGTGTTTTAGATGTGGTGATGCAAGTCATCTCATAGGAGAATGTCCCAAGCCACCTAAAAACAAAACTCAACGAGCTTTTGTAAGTGGTGCTTGGAGTGATAGTGAAGATGATGAAGAATCAAGCAAGGAAGCGATCGCTCTAATGGCACATGAGTTAAACGAGGTACTTTCCGACTCTTCTTATTCTTCTATTGATGATGACACTTTGCAAAAACAATATAATCAATTGTGTGAGCTAAGTCTAAAAATTATAACTAAAAATAAGTTTTTAAAAACCAAAAAGGAATTTTTGGAAAATGAAGTTTATGAGTTAAAAGAAAAAGCAAAACGACTAGAAAAAGGAAAAGCAAATGACGATGGTTGTAAATCATGTCAAGAGCTTAATCTTGAAATAGAAAAACTAAAGCTCACACAAGATGTTCTAATCGAACATAATTCTAAATTTAAAAGGTTTAACAAAAACATTGCTCTTGCCGATGAAATAGTTAAAATTCATAAAACACCAGGAGACATGAATGGGCTAGGATTTAATGAGGTATTAATTCCAAAGAGTCAAAACAAAACAGCCGAAAAGGACGAACACTCTGTCAAAACTGCTGCAGTACAACACGGACCAAACGGACCCAAAATAAGGGTTCCGTCCATTGAACAAAATGGTGCCGTGGGTACTTCAGCAGGACAGAATGTTTGTAATACGGACCGTACTGAATTTGTCAAAGTAACAAAGAAAACCAAGGATAGTGTTAAACTAAAACCTGCTGTTACATCAGGAATAGGACTTGCTAAAAATGAATTTAGATCAAAAACTACTCAACAACGATATAAAACACCTTTTGCCAAACGCCCCTTTCCTAAGAGCAACCACAACGCACAACCCAACTACAAACACAACGGTTGGAATCAAAACTTTCCTAGACCATATCAAACTCCAGATTACATGTCATGGAACTCTTACCCATCATTTCCATACATGAATCAAATAAATGGTATGTTTAACCCAAACGGACCCATGAGATATTGGAGACCAAATGTTTGAGTTATTTGTTTCTTAGGTATGCTTGAAAGTTGGATTGGAACCTGATGAATAGATAAAAGATAGTGGATGCTCACGGCACATGACGGGCAACAAAAGTCTCTTCTCATCATACCAAGAGTATGACGGAGGTAATGTCACTTTTAATCTCAAAAGCAAAATCATTGGCAAAGGTACAATCGCTCATAACTCCCTAACTATTGAAAATGTTGCTCATGTAGATAGGTTAGGATTTAATCTACTTAGTATTAGCCAATTATGTGATAAAAAGTATAAAGTACTATTTGATAAAAATGGTAGTAAAATACTAAAAGATGGTATCACCATAGCTAAAGGAGTTAGGAAAAATAACATATACGTCATGAAAATAGATAAAACATCTAATGACAAACTTTGCCTAACAACGTTAGATGATTGCTCATCTCTTTGGCATAGACGCTTAGGTCACGCTAATATGAGACTTATACAAAACCTATCTTCAAAAGAGCTAGTTTGAAATTTACCAAAACTAAAATATGACCAACACTTTTGTGACGCTTGCAAAATTGGTAAACAAACCTATAGTAGTCATAAATCTAAGAATATGGTGTCCACATCTAAGTGTCTAGAATTATTGCATATGGACTTGTTTGGTCCATCCGCTATAAGAAGCTACGGAGGCAACTTATACACTTTGGTCACAGTAGATGATTACTCAAGGTTTACTTGGACGTTGTTTTTGAAAACTAAAAATGAAGCTTTTGATAAATTTGAAATTCTTAGCAAGAAAATTCAAAATCAACTAGGCGTTAAAATTGTGTCGATCCGAACGGATCATGGTCGTGAATTTGACAACGAAACTCAATTTGGAAACTTTTGTGATACAAATGGTATAACACATAACTTTTCGGCTCCACGAACACCTCAATCAAATGGAGTAGTAGAACGTAAAAATAGAACAATTCAAGAAATGAGTAGAACAATGCTTAATGAACAAAACATTCCTCAAAAGTTTTGGTGTAACGCGGTTGACACTTCTACATATATTTTAAATAGAGTCTTAATCCGTCCTTTCCTAAACAAAACACCATATGAGCTTTATAAAGGTAAAAAGCCAACTTTAGGATATTTTAGAGTGTTTGGTTGTAAATGCTTCATTCTTAATACTAAAGATTATCTCACCAAGTTTGACCCAAAGTCTTATGAAGGTGTACTTCTTGGTTATTCTCAAACTAGTAAAGCTTACATTGTCCTAAACAAAGAAACAATGATAGTCGAGGAATCGTTGAACATAACATTCGACGAAAGTCCACCTCCCTCTAAGACATCACCTTTGGTAGATGATGACTTAGTTGAAAGTCAAATGATAAAAAGTCAAGAAATAATTAATAATAACAAGGAAGATGAACCATTAAATAAAGAGATTGTAAACATCAAAGAATCTAAAAGTCATCCTTTAGAAAAAGTCATAGGACAACTTAATCAAAGAACCTTAAGGTCCCAAGCCCAAAATCAAAGTAACTATTTTTGTTTTGTATCCACCATTGAACCGAAAAATATAAATGAAGCAATAAAAGATGAATCATGGGTAATTGCCATGCAAGAAGAGTTAAACCAATTCGTTAGAAATGATGTTTGGAAATTAGTTCCAAAACCCAAAGATCAAACTATAATTGGAACGAAATGGGTTTTTCGAAATAAAATGGATGAAAATGGTATAGTATCTAGAAACAAAGCTAGGCTTGTTGTACAAGGTTATAATCAACAAGAGGGGATTGATTATGATGAAACTTATGCACCGGTAGCTAGACTCGAATCTATTAGAATATTACTTGCTTATGCATGTGCTTATGACTTTAAATTATTTCAAATGGATGTTAAAAGTGCATTTCTTAATGGGTTTATTAATGAAGAAGTGTATGTTGCTCAACCTCCCGGTTTTACCGACTTTGAGAAACCACATCATGTCTTCAAACTCAAGAAAGCATTATACGGTCTTAAGCAAGCACCAAAAGCTTGGTACGACCGACTTAATACTTTTCTTATTGATAACAAATACACTATGGGATTAGTAGATAATACTCTTTTTACCAAGAAAAAGGAGTCACATATTATCATTGTTCAAATATACGTTGATGACATCATATTCGGATCAACTTGTCAAGAGCTATGTGATGATTTCTCTAAAATCATGCACGACGAGTTTGAAATGAGTATGATGGGTGAATTAAATTTCTTTCTAGGACTCCAAATTAAACAACTAGAAGATGGCATATTTTTTAACCAATCTAAATATATAAAAGACATGCTTAAGAAATTTGGTCTTGAAGATTCCAAACCAACTAAGACACCCATGTCCTCGGACACTAAACTCACCAAGGACGAGGAAGGTGAATCCATAGATAACACTAAATATAGAAGAATGATTGGTAGCCTACTCTATCTTACGGCTAGTAGACCCGACATTATGTTTAGTGTTTGTCTATGTGATCGCTTTCAAGAAAACCCAAAGGCATCACACTTAGAAGCCTTAAAAAGGATTTTTAGATACATTAAGGGAACAACGTGTTTAGGATTATGGTATCCCAAAGGAACGGGTGTAGAAACCATAGTGTATGCTGACTCGAATCATGCCGGTGACTATGTCGATAGAAAAAGTACAAGTGGTATTTGCACTTTTGTTGGACATTGTCTCACCTCATGGTTTGCAAAGAAGCAAACAGCTTTAGCCATCTCAACTACTGAAGCCGAGTACGTCTCAGCCGAAAAAACATGTCAACAAGCTATATGGATGAAGCAAGCTCTCGTAGATTATGGAATTCATCTCAACGATATTGTTATAATTTGCGACAACAAAGGAGCCATCGATCTCAGCAAGAATCCCGTTCAACATGCTCGTACAAAGCATATTGAAATCTGTCATCACTTTCTTCGCGACAATGTTCAAAAAGGAAACATCTCAATCGAGAAAGTATCCTCCGAAGACAACATTGCCGACATCTTAACTAAGCCTCTTAAACGAGAACCTTTTAATCTCCTTAGACTTGGTTTAGGGTTAATGGAACCAAACATGTAGGATAAACATAGCCCAAAACATCAGAATAGTCAAAACAAAACAATTTTGTTTTGTATCTGCTACTGTAGCCACGACAACACGGACGGAACCAAAAATTTGGTACCGTCTGGTCCGTGGTGTCTACAGAAGCAAAACTGCTACCTACAAAACATCTTCTTCCTCAAAACCCACTTTACTAAAACGTGTAAACATTAAACCAAGCTCATTATTGACACCTTCCCACTCACTAATCACTGGAGATAACATCATTGTAAGTATCCTAACTACATCTTATCTTTTAATTCTGAGTCTAGGATTCTCATTTGTGCACAAAACCATTACAAATCATTACATGAGGTTTATGTATGCTTTTGTACTAAATATGAACTCAATTGGCAAATTGCATAACTAGTCATTGAAATTAGGTACTACATTATCATATTGCATAAACAAATCATGCTTCCCACTAATCAATAGATAATGACTATAAGGCCTTATTCAAATAACCAAACACCCCATGTCAAAAAATTTGAAAAAGCTTCTCACTTTTAGGAAAAAAAATTTCATTGTTAATACAAATAGAAACGTTAGACTTTCATCACTTGCATGCTCTTGAATACTAAAGGTATTGCATAACTAATATGCATTCCCGGGTATATTCAAATGAAGCCACATTGAATTAGGAGCATTTGGGTTATCTCATGGTATTTGCCAAACACCCCACTAAAACCATTTTTATGCATAAAATGAGTCGAGATAACTGCAACTCCAAATCGTTTTCATATAGGCACACACTAGAACCAAAACGTTAAAGTTTATTTTCATTTTTAACATATTAATTCTTGCTCCTAGGAATAACCATGGTAGCCGCAAGATTCTATGATCACAAGGACACCCTTGGCTACATTCCCAAACATCACAAAACCAAAGGACTTTCCAAGGAACAAGTAGAAATCTTTAAGAGTCTAGAATCAAGGTATTTCCATGAGGGTAGAACCATTCACCCATCTTTCATTGAAAATACCAATCTCCATGAAGAACTAGCCGCCATTTAATTCGATTGTCTTCTTGACATCGATGAACCAATTTGTCCTAGGTTTGTGTTAGAATTCTATGCTAGTGTGACCGGCTTTAGTAATGAAGATGATGATGAGTTTTGTCTTAGGTTTAAAATCAATCAAAACGACTACACCATCACCTTAACCAACTTTGCTCAATTACTAGGAATTCCCAACCGAGGGACATGTGTCTACTTGGATAAGTGGTCACTCACCGTTCTTGATGCAATCAATGACCGCTCTACTCCCTACCAAACACCTCTAGCAAATAAGGATGTCATCCATGAGCACCTATTTATCCCAAGGGGAGATACAACCCGAGTCACCCGAAAAGGAAAAGATGTAAACCGAGATCCATATGGAATGGAGCTAAATGAACTTAAGCCCAAATTTCGGAAATGGGAAGAACTACTTAGAGCCAACGTCATTAGCACCATAGGAAATAGAGATCACATCAATGCTTGTCTTTGCCATATGCTCTACAACTTGTCCACTCGTCAACCATTCAATTTAGCCTACTACATTGCTAGGAGAATGATTGATATTCCAACACAAGGATCGGTTGCTCTTCCATACGGGATGCTTCTCACCCGTCTCTATAGAGCCTTTGCACCAATTCCACCAAGCCCAAAAGGGATGCACCTTCACTATGAGCTCATCCCTCACATCTTTGTACCTTTGAGTGATGCACGAGTTGCTAAGACAAAAGGCAAGAGAGCAAAACCTCCAACTCCATCATCATCATCATCAAATAGCTCCGATGATGGTCTTCCAAACTCTCGCCTTCCACCTCATGAGTACTATGCATCTCTTCCCGAGATTGAGAATGAATCAGCGGAGTTCAAGCAAACCAAGGGGATGTTCAAGTGCCTTGGTAGAATGATGACCAAGATCTACAAGAAGTTGGATAAGTAAGAATCGTTTTAAGGAGCGTTTGGAACAATACATTATCTTTAATGTTTGATACAATTTGGTTGTTTTTATCTTGTAGGATGATAATATAACTCGAAACAATGATATACGCTAACAATCTTATGCAGGGAGATAGCACAAGTATGCTATCAAATTTTACCCATTTTCACTATAATGTGAAAATCACTTGGCCTTGCTCAAAATCTATGCTCCATTATGTTTGTACATGTGTTATTTACTTTTCCTAACTAGAAATGTTTAATGTCACATGTTTTGAGAAAAATTTCAGGTTTCGGAAATGTCCCCGACACCTTAAAATGTACTCTGTGAACTTTTCTGCACTGTATGGACCAGACGGCACCAACGTTTTGGTTCCGTCTGTTATAAGAAATGGTACCGCCGTACCTGTACACGCGGACCAGACGACACCCTTTTTAGGGGTCCGTCTGTGTAAAATTTTGGTGCCGTGGATCCTCCAGGTAACTTTCTGAATTTCGATTCTTTCGTCATTCCAAATTACCATCCATTGCTTGTAGATCAATCTTAACTAGTTTATACCCTTATTAGAACTAGTATAAATCACCTAGGCATATAAGAAATCCATTTCCCACCAAAATTCAAAATTTGAAAAATTCACCCAAGGAGCCCTTTGGCATAAAGGAAGGAACCAAAATTTTGGTACCTTGAAATCCGTGGGTAATCTGATTGTTAGGAACTTCCACTCATTAGAACACATTTATTGCAAATCTTTGCTTCATCACTCCATCTCTCTTGTATGACTTGACTTGGGTGATATGACTAGCATCTAACCCACTTCCAAATCATTAGGAACCTCATCCCTTCTATGGTTTAACATCAAATCAAACACATTTCTCCATAATTTTTCACTTCTATAAATTGAGAGGTTTTACCATGATCATCCTCACACCTTCTTCATTCTTACCATCATCTAGCAAAGAAAACCACAAGTCAAAATGACAAAATCCTCTCCTAAACCTTGCAAGAAAACTGCTAGAATTAGCGTGAGGCCTTGTTGCTTCGTCAACTTGAGCTCCTCATCTGAGTCTTCTCCACTCACAATCTCATCCCCCATACGAGATGATACAAGCCTAACTTCGGCTACTCCTACTCAATCACCAATTGTGATCACCACTCCACCACCTACAAAAACACCAACTTCACCTCCACCGGCACCCATCCAAACATCCAAAACACCCTCACCACCCTCACCACCAAAGTCTCCAACTCTCATTCCTTTGGAGTTATTTTCCACACCACCCACTTCTCCAAATCCTTTCTTGGAGGACTTGGATGACTTACCTCCTAGGCCAAATCATCCACCACCATTGCCATCCTTTGGCACAATTGAACGGATTGCTCATGAGTCACCTAGGTCATCCTTTGATCCAAACGCCCCATTAGGGCCAAAACCTCTTCTCTTTCACCCCATTTACAAAGACATCCATGGTCCTTTGTATGGGGACCAAGTACTCCCTACATCAATGTCCCCTCACATAGAGGACATTGAGGAGTCCATGTGGGATGCTAATCCCACAAGAGAGGAGATACAAGCGGAACTCCAAAACCTCCACCAATTCAAAGGCATGGTGGATTCTCACCAAAGTGAGACTATGCAAATGCAAAATTCTTTGCTAGCCTCCATCATGACCACCCCAAACATCACCACCAACACCAACACATCCTTCATTCCACCATCACAACCTCATCAAACATACTACCCCCTAGGCATGGTTGCTCAACTTGTGAGGAAACCGCCCAAACCATTGATCGGACCCGGGTAATGGTCCATGACTTCCAAGAGGAAATGAGGTTCATCCTCAATCACATCCTTGAGCGCCTCAACACTCTTTCTCATCCACCATCTCATTAGAATGGTCATAGATTAGCATTTCTAAGTTTTTCTTCTCTTTTCTTAGGATAATTTTTTTTTCTCTTGTACTAAAACACATCATTGTGTTCTCTTTTCATGATTCTTATTCATGAAAAATTTTAACTAATGAATGGTGTTTTCTATATTGTTGGTGCCTTTACATAGTGTTTGGAAATGCTTGTGAATGATCATTATTACTAACAATTTTTCTTGTAGCTTTTTTTTTTCACAATCCATGTATCTTCCCATTAAGCACCTAATTTAGGGGGAGCTTTGATCAAGGGGGAGATAATGGCTCGGGCTCATTACATTCCGCATCGCCTCTTCTTTTTGTTGAGACAAAAAGGGGGAGAAAATATAGAACTTGTTTATATTTGTTATATTTGACTTTTCTAAAAAAGTCAAACTGCATACATTGACTTTTTGAAAAAGTCAAACATGATACTTTATTGGTAATACTTGACTTTTCAGAAAAGTCAACTGCATACTTTGACTTTCTGAAAAAGTCAACATCATGCATCAACTAGTGAATACTTTGACTTTCTGAAAAAGTCAAACATCATACACTTGCATTATCATTTCCTTTTCAAGTTCTAAAACTAATATTTTTATAACTCTTGCACAATCTTTGTATCTTTTATAAAAATAAAATTTATATTTTGTCCTCAACAAAAAGGGGAGATTTTTAATACAAATATCGTCATTAAACGTTATTTATATTTTTGATCTTTACCTAAGTTTTGTTAACGACAAAAGTAAATTTAATTTTCATAAAGCTTAAAGCTTGTCAAGTTTAATAGATATTAAAACAAGCTTTTTCAAACAATATCTTCTTCATTTAAGCATTTACATTGTGACTAATCATATCTTAATATGAGTCTAAGCATAATGTATGATAGTAGTTTTTAGAATGTTTTAGTTTCTTAAAAACTAAACATTACTTATGTATTTGCATATTTCTAAAAATAGAAAAACAACACATGACATCATGTGATGCATCATGGAAATCATTGGAAGATTTCATTAGATATTTTGTGTAGATTTTTACTCTTCATATCTTACACAATCTTGCATAGATATGGTTGACTTTGGCAAGATCTTGATATCTTGTTGTCAGACCCCGGCGGCACCAAAATATATAACGGACGGAACCCTTTCAAGGGGTCCGCCGTCCGTGGTGCCTGCTGATGGTTTTGGCTATAAATAGCAAAGCCAAACCAAGTTGTTTTTTATCCCTTTCTATCATACTTTCTTACATATCTTCTCTCTAACCTTTTCTAACTCAGTTTCATATCATATTAGTGATCTCTTTTGTAGCAAAGAAGATCAAGTCACATTCAAGCTTCAAACGAGAAGTTGGAAGTCTTGTTTGTTTAGTGTTGTATGATCTTGTTTTGATTCATACTTCATTGTTGCATTAAACCATCATAATCTTGTGAGTGTGAGTGGTTAGTATTTTAGTCCTCAAAATACATTGTGTGTGGGAGTAGTTGTACCCTTGGAAAGAACTCGACATCTAGCTTAGTGTCGGAAATAGTGTAAGCGAAGTGTAAAGGTTTCTTCGCCGGTGAAAGGAGCTTGTTGACTAGTGAAGTTAAACTCTCGAGTGTGAGACTCGGGGAGTGGAGTAGGGCAAGGAGAAAGAGTCCTTGTAGACCGAACCACTATAAACAACTTGTTGTGGTTTGATCATTCTTTCCTTATTTACTCTTTACATATTGCTTGCATATTTCATTAACATATCTAAGATCAATATCAATTGATCTTTCAATAAGTTTCAAAACAAAGTTTTTAATTGGTAAACTATTCAACCCCCCTTCTAGTTTTCTACAAAATTTATACGATCCGTGTATGTTTAAAAACTACAAAGAAGGAAATTTCTTAAAACAAAATTTCATGTTTTAGAAATTTTTATACTTTAAATGCTGGATAGTGATAGATCATTTTAACATCTTCTTTTGAGAAATCTTCATGCTAGGATTCGTTCAATGACTTCGTTCCATCTAAGGAAAAATGGAGTCAACACCCAAAGAGGAATCCAAAGTAGTTACAAGTTGCTTTTACAAAATACGATTAAGTATTTTAAAAGCTCATGAAGTATTTCGCGTCTATGATTTTCAAAAATCATAAAAAGAATATATAGCAAAGGTATGTTCTTCTAACTATAATTAGTTAATCTAAAAACATGCTAATTATTTGTATATAAAATAATGATATATGCTTCTAAATTACTTTAGGCAATATTATAATATTATTACATATACTATGAAAAGACTCGTAGATTTAGTGCTTAAACCTCAATATCACAATTTCTCCAAAAAGTCGTTCTTCATAGTAAACACATCATCAGGAATAGTATTCTTGATTGATCTCCATAGACAAGATTATAAACTAGTTAATATACATCTTTACCTCGAAATGAAATTTGCCTAATCAAAAGTTTTGATCCATCATTTCTCACATAGAGATATTGGCATTGCATTAGTAATCTATGTCAATATTTTCTATTCAAAATTTTCTATATCATGATAAAATAGAATTTTTACATGATTATTAGTTTCCCGACTCATAGGTTACTCGTACAAAGGAACCTCGTCAAAAGTGTTTTGTAAACACGAAGACTCGTCAAATCCGTGTATCATAGAAAAACCCTAAGATATAGAGCAAAACCATTGGCAAAAATCGAAAACTCCCGTTTCAAAATGATCAAACCCACTCAAACTGTTTTTCTGCTGAACATCCGGATCCCTAAACTTTAACTAGCCGGATCCCTTTTGCAAGGGATCCATGGGAACCGGCACATCAGTAAACAGAATATATGTTTGATGTTCACTGTGCACTTCTACTCCTCACTTTACTTTTTCATATACGACCATAAACTCAGCATTACTATTCCTATGAGTTCTTTCATCATCATTCCAAGAAATTCAGTCACTTGTGTAAGTCTTATCTTTACTACATTGTGATTTCCATTCTCTAGTTCCGAGTAGTACAATTTTTACATCTTGAGAACTTTGATTCAAGTGGGTTTGTCACAATTTGCTATCACATTGTTTTCTAAGATAACTAATCAAAGAACAAACATTGTTAATACAAATTAAAACTCACAATGAATTAAAAAGAGATGTGTTGAGCAAAAATTGTGATGAACCTCAAAAAGGAACTATTCACTTAATTAACACTACATTGTGGTTTTATTGTTTAGGATCAATCATGCAAATTTTCAAACAACAAGATTACCAAGATACGGCTCATTACATACCAATGCACCACTGAAAGGACGGTATTGAGCCTAGAGATAAAAAAGCTTTCAAAATGCTACAAAAGTGGTTGTTTCATGAAGGCTGTGTGGTTGATCAATCCTTTCTCAATAATACCGACATTCTCGAGGTCGTTTCAAGAATCAATTTTTAGTGTCTCCTCAACATCAACGAACAAATATTACCCGTGTTTGTTCTTGAGTTTTACAAAAGCGTTCGGATCATAAGAAATATGACGGAACCATCTCCATTGCCTTCATCATCAACGAGCACAACTACACCTTAACCCTTGTCGAGTTTGCCCGGATTCTCCGTGTAGAAAACTAGAAGGGGCCGTTGAATAGTTTTACCAATTAAAACTTCCTTTTAAACTATTTAGATCGACTTATGTCAATCTATTTGGTTGTGTGTGTTGGATGTTGATAAACAAGCATATAAAGATATGTAATGAAAAGATAAGAGTAAGAAGCACAAAACCACAATGCGAGTATTTATAGTGGTTCGGCTACAAGGACACCTTTCTTGCCCTACTCCACTCCCCGAGTCACCTACTCGAGAGTTCGTAAACATTACACCAATCTCCTTATGGCGGAGAAGCCTTCACAACGTCGCCTACCCTTTTTCCGGTGCTAGGCTAACCACCGGGTTCTTTCACTCCAAGGTGAACCAAACCTACACAACGTCGCCTACCCTTTATAAGGTACTAGGCTAAGTACCTAGTTCTTTCACACCAAGGTGAACTACACCTTCACAACGTTGCCTACCCTTTATTAGGTACTAGGCTAAGCACCTAGTTCCATTGCAATGGAGGAACTACTACCACACTACACCAACGACTAATCCCAAAGGAGATCTACTCCTTTACAACATCATCAAGGACATCAATATCCTTGGATCTAATGCTAGTCTATCTAGTACATCGAAACACACCATATCGAATGTACATCTAAGGCACCTTTCGTTAATGCCTTTGACTAGATCTACAAGACACCTTTCACTAATGTCTTGTGTCTTCACTTCTAAGCACCTTTCACTAATGCTTCAAGTCTTTACTTCTAAGCACCTTTCACTAATGCTTCTTGTCTTGACTTCTAAGCACCTACCACAAGTGCTTATGCTATAGACGATAGATACTCTTCACTAATATCTTCGTCTTGACACTTGAGACACCTTTCACTAATGTCTTCAACACTACACTTCTTTGAAGAAATAAACGAATCATCAACAAGAAGACTTCAGTAGCCTTGATGATGAGGAAGCTTGGCAACTCATGGACTTGAGCTTGCTCGACTTCAAAGGTGGTGATCTTGCCTTTAAAAGGAACCTAAAAGATCACACAAAAACAAAACTACAAACATAGATCTCTTGGATCTAAGGTTAGTGAGATTTAACTCAGGGGAGAAAGTGTGTTAGAAAGGGGTGAGAAATAATGAAGAAATGGCTCACTATTTATAGAGGAAAAATCCTACTATTCCCCGGATCCCACGGATCCCTTCCACAAAGGAACCGTCTAGCGTTAAGCTAGGGATCCGTGGGACGCTCCCTTTTACCTATGGGTATTTTGGTTATGGGTCATGGGTTGAACCATGGATCTTTGGCTAGATACAATGTATCTTTGAGTGCAATGCACTTGGTCACTTGGGTATGGGTTGATCCATGGGTTATGGATATCATCCATATATGATATAAGCATGATGTCATGCAATGGGTTATGGGTCAAGATCCATGGGTTTTGGGCTTTGGGTTGTACCCACCTACATTCAATGTATTTGCCCAATGGGTTGTGATACTTAAGTTTCTACCCATTTATATTACCCAATATACTACATACTAGTTATGTGTATATTTTATCCAAATATGTATACACTAGTTGTTGTACATATGTATTACTTAAATCATAAAATCACTTATACTTGTTTTAGTGTTTTATGTGAAAATGTGAATATGTTAGAAACTATTAGTTCAAACCATTTACGTATTTTATTTGTTTCGTTAATATGATTTTACGTTTGTTATCGACAAAACATTAGAAGATCGTAGAATATAAATAAACGTTTTTACGGCTTATTTGTATTAACAATCTCCCCCTTTTTGTTGATGACAAAACATAAAATTATTTTAAGGAAAAGCTAAAATTCGTAAAAGTTTGAATTTGTAGTTTTTACTTTCTTCTCCCCCTTTTTGTCGAAACAAAAAGTGTTTGAAGGAAAGCAACACATCGTTTTTTAGAAAACCATGTGAAAGAAGTAAAAGTAAAAAGAAATAGAGAGCAAGTAACGGGAAAGGATCTCGTCGTTACTCCCCCTTTGACGAGTCCATCCCTAAGTAAGGGCGTCAAGAAACTAATTCTAATCTAGTTCGTTTGCAATTAACTTTTGCAAAAGATTACGTCTATGTGACTGGTGTGCTCCCCCTAGATGATTGCAATTTTGCAACGGGAAGTCATGATATATAAATCTAAGATTGCAAGTAATTTGCAATGTATTGCTTTGACATAAAGCTCCTCTAGCTTTAGGATGTCAAAGTCTTCATGTGTAAATTGAATAACTACAAAACAAAGATTAGAAAGCAAGTATAATTCACAATTTCCTACAAATGTGATTCAAGTTAGTAGAAAGAAAACTTTCTGTCTCACGGATCCCACGGTTCCCTCCTAGTAGGGATCCGTCTAGACAATACTGAGGGATCCGTAGTAGCTGATTAATTTCAGCAATGGTGATATAACAAGTAATGTTATCACAAAAATGAGATATGAGTACAAGGTAATCATATGCTCAGAAAAATAACAAGTAGCATGTAATTCCATTTAATAAAACTAGAGTTATGATATACATGACTCTAAAAACTAAGAAAGTAGACAATACACGACTAGGAATTTCTAGACCAACTAACGCTTGATGCTAGGACACCACTAAAATCTTCTAGCTCAAGTTTTGTTTAGGTTTAATCTCATAGAAACGTTCGAGGAGATGATAGAACATGAAACGTTGGTCTTCTCGTACTTCATGTATCAAACTTTCAACATGTTGACAATGATAGCAATCTTTGTCATGGCTAGGTAGTGGTGGTGGAGGAAATGAAATAGCTTAATGCGAAGGATCAAGTGAAGCGGCTTGTGGAGCTTCAAACGATGGAGGGATTGGTGGAGGTACATTTGAGAATGACTAAACCAAGAATGATGGTGATGGTAGAGAAGTGTCAACTTCCATATGATCGGGTGGTTGACTTTGATGATTTCTCATAATCCAAATGGGATTATATGAGGGAAATGGCGAAAAGGTAACCGGAGCAAGTGTTGACTCAACACCTTGATTTTGAACCATTATTCCTCCTAATGAGGAGAATGTTGTCGGCGGAAGCGGATGAGACGGCCTAGGAGGCAAGTCCTCTAAATTGTAGAGGTGTGGTGATGATAGTGGGGATGTAAATGAAATAGCTCTAGGAACTAATGGTGATGGTTTAGTGGAGATAATATTGTTTGGCCTAGGAGGTATGGTGGTGTTTGGCATTGGTAGTTTTGTGGGTATTATCCTTTTAGGAATTGGTTTAATTAGATGAGGAAGAATCCTATCATTTGTTGGCTTGACCGGAGATGATTCGGTTGAAGAGATTTCGTGTATAACACGAGCCTTTTTCATGGGTGGTTCTTTGGTGGATAAGTTACTACACAGGGTTTTCCTCATGATGAGATGATTTCAAGAGGTTGCAAGAGCTGAAAGTTAGGATGAGAGTGATGACTATGGAGGTTCTAGCAAAGTGGTTTATAAACCAAGAGATTTGGCAAGTGCATTTAAGCCTTAAGCCACTAGGATTCATTGGAATGTGATGATTAACATGCACAAGAGTCAACTTCAGAGGTTGTACTGATCTAGGAATTCATTTAAGATGAGATGGAGTGTTTGAGTTAGGAACATGAGTTGAAATGATTGATTAAGCAAGATTTGGCATAAACTGTCATCCGGATCCCACGGTTCCTTCCTCAGAGGGATCCGTCTAGGCTAATCCTAGGGAACCGGCTTTCAGCAATTATGAAAAAGTGGAAATGATGTTTCTAAGATCTAAGACCTATATCATCTTGAGTGTTTCAGTCCTCCTAAGTGTTTTAAATGAAGAGGTGCTTGAGTACTTGAAGGTAATGAATGATGTAGCTAATGATTGTTATTTATGGAAGGATTTGGAACTTTCAAGAGTACCAATGGATGAGCAAGGATGACACTAATAATGTAGAGTGTCAATTGAAGCTAAATGATCCTAGAGATCAGGTTGTGTCTTAGGATAGTGTTTTGGAAAATATCCTAGAAGCTTTGAGATGGAAAAACTAGATTTTGATCAACTTTGAGATGAGGATGATTTACGATCAATTTTGTCATAATCGAAAGATTTCTAAAACTAGATGTGAGAGATTAAGTAAAAAATGAAATGTGAGTTTAAGAGCGAAAGAGTAATTGATTAAAAACGAAACGGTAGATCTACAAGCTTCTTAGAGTGATCTAGGTGAGTTATATAAAAGATTAACTTATCTTGATAAGGACTTAATTTGCCTTAAGACACTGTGTTTAGTTTAGTGTGAGATATTCTAAGAATATGGTTGAAATATAATGCTTGCAATTGCATTTTCTGTTTGCCGGATCCCACGGTTCCCTAAGTGTAGGGATCCGTCTAGCACAATCTTTGGGATCCGCCGATCTGCTCAGCAGGACCTTTACTAAAGGTATGCAATGATCTTCACAATGCATTATATCTCAAGGATAGTCTAAAAGGAGTTCTAATACTAAGATATCAAATGTAAGATGTTTTATTTCATGAGGGAAATTGGATTACATTGATAGAGCACGAATAAAAGAGAGTTTGATCCTATTTTGGAATACTACTAGGTTTCTTGAGTGTTTTCACTAGGAGGATCATTATGTGGTTGATGAGTGTTGGTGGAATCAAGAATGAAGAAAGTCTTCATGAGAGATATGTTTAGCGGTTCCATCATCTTGTTCACAAGTACGTACAACGGACTTTGAAATTGAGGATGGAAGTGCATAACATTATGATAGAGGCGTGTCAAGAACATTCCATAAGGGATGAGTTTATTCTTGGAGCCTTGAAGATTTGCAATTCGCCTTGCGAAGAAGTAGGCGAGATTGTATGGTTGTTACGTTAGCAAACAGTACAACATGTGAGCACAACAAGCTGGAAGAATTTCTCGATTTCCCCTAAGACTCCAAAAATTTTCATGTAGGATGAGTGCAAGAGGCTTGTACTATTCTCGGATATCCCTTGTAAAGATAATATTTGGATCGGAGTAATATGGTCGAGGTTTGCATATTATGCGATTTAAATCTTCCGGAGAGGGTATGTGTGAACAATGTGGGCTATTTTCTTCACGAAAGTTGAAGAGAGAATCAAGAGACCAATCTTCGGTGAAGGCACATTGTCCATGATTTGGAATCCGGAGGATGTGAGCAAAATGCCCAAGGGTTAGAGTGAACTTTGGTTTTTGATATAAAACCAAAGAGATATAGAGCGATCCTTGTTACGAACGAGTTTGACTTGACGGAAGAATTCCATTATAAACCTTGGACATATCTTCTCGTTGATTTCAAGAAGAAATTCTAGTCCTACGGCTCGGAAGGAGGTATTGATACCTTCTTCGAATTGTAGAGAGGTGTCTACATTACGTCCTTCATGGAAGTGACGGGTTTCGAGATTGTTGAACCCACAGACATGATTGCCAGGTGTGTTGGGCTCAAGAGAGATGTTAGGAGTGTAGACGCTAGTGAGTGAAAAATCAAACTCGTATTCATGCGTCATAGTTGAACCTATAGAAGTGATGGGTTAATAAGAGGTGATGTTTATGATCTACCTATAATTATCTAACGTTTTTATTAGATTTTTATTAACAATGGTTTTTAAACAAGAAAGATACTTGACTCACTTATGGTTTTGACATTCTAGTGGAGTATTACTTCTAGAAGAAAAATTGGTTTTTAATTTGCATGAAAAACTGTTCTCCAGTAGGACGGATCCCACGGCTCCTTTTCAAAAGGGATCCGGCTAGTATAACTTCCGGGATCCGTGGATCTGTAGTAACATAAACAGATTAGATAAAAACATAGGTTTTATATTTTTATACCACGAGAAGTGTTTTTTCCTACATTTTCTTTTAGCATGCATTCATGACTTCTAATGTATCACAAAGGAATATGAAACATATAAATCATAAGAAAATAAATAATAACAAAGATAACAAGATTATTAGTAATATTGC
Source organism: Chrysanthemum seticuspe (assembly GCA_019973895.1). Classification (NCBI taxonomy): domain Eukaryota; kingdom Viridiplantae; phylum Streptophyta; class Magnoliopsida; order Asterales; family Asteraceae; genus Chrysanthemum; species Chrysanthemum seticuspe. Next base: position 140,977,768 of record BPTQ01000006.1, read on the forward strand.
ATTTCAATGCTAAGGATGATACAAAGGATTGGGTATATGATCCCAATGTAGATTAACAACACAAAGTAAATGTCTCCATATGTGAACTTCATCATAGGGAACACAAGTGCGATGAGTGTTAAGGCGATGAGCACAAGTGCGATGTAAACCATGTTGATGATGGATCTTCTTGGTTTCGGTTGAGATGGAATGAGGAGGAAGATGAAGTTTTTGATTGAGAGGAAATTTTTGAAATTGGAAGATTTGAAAAAGTGAGGATTTGATAGATAGGTCGACGGTGGGAGTTTTTATAAGGAAGGAGGAATTTTTGAAATTTGTGTTTTTGTTTTATTATTGAATTAAAAGAAAAACAAAACATAAGTTTTATATACTACGACTTTAGACGAGAATTAAGACACGTATGTAAGAAAAAGGCTTCCTAATGAAGCTTCATGTAAAACATGTAATTTGCATAAAAAACAAAAAAAAAATCATATAAATACCTAAATAGGTATACTTAATTATCAAGCAAAGTAAAAAGAGAATCATACCTTTAGCGCACTTAGGAATGTCTTTACAAATGACACAAAAAATGTCACTTAGACTATTCCTGTTCCTTTGCGTTTAAGATACCTTCTTAAGGAATGTATTCTTGTTACCAAGCGACTCCTAAAGCTTGGTGGGTATGAGCTTGGATTAATCAACATGACAAGGAAGATTAGTGCAAACAAAAAAATATATATATAAAAAAAATGTTGTTATCGAATCAACATCCAAACATATAGTTTTAAAAGACATGGTGTTTGTTTTTATGAAAAAAAAACCTCTTTGTAGTTTTCAATTAACCATGGATCGTATTAAGTTTTAAAGTACAATATACTTCAAGAAACTTGGTAACGAAGCTCTGATGCCAATTGTGGAAAACTAGAAGGGGGTTGAATAGTTTTACCAATTAAAACTTCCTTTTAAACAATTTAGATCGACTTATGTCAATCTATTTGGTTGTGTGTGTTGGATGTTGATAAACAAGCATATAAAGATATGTAATGAAAAGATAAGAGTAAGAAGCACAAAACCACAACGCGAGTATTTATAGTGGTTCGGCTATAAGGACACCTTCCTTGCCCAACTCCACTCCCCGAGTCACCTACTCGAGAGTTCGTAAACACTACACCAATCTCCTTATGGCGGAGAAGCCTTCACAACGTCGCCTACCCTTTTTTCGGTGCTAGGCTAACCACCGGGTTCTTTCACTCCAAGGTGAACCAAACCTACACAACGTCGCCTACCCTTTATAAGGTACTAGGCTAAGTACCTAGTTCTTTCACACCAAGGTGAACTACACCTTCACAACGTTGCCTACCCTTTATTAGGTACTAGGCTAAGCACCTAGTTCCATTGCAATGGAGGAACTACTACCACACTACACCAACGACTAATCCCAAAGGAGATCTACTCCTTTACAACATCATCAAGGACATCAATATCCTTGGATCTAATGCTAGTCTATCTAGTACATCGAAACACACCATATCGAATGTACATCTAAGGCACCTTTCGTTAATGCCTTTGACTAGATCTACAAGACACCTTTCACTAATGTCTTGTGTCTTCACTTCTAAGCACCTTTCACTAATGCTTCAAGTCTTGACTTCTAAGCACCTTTCACTAATGCTTCTTGTCTTGACTTCTAAGCACCTACCACAAGTGCTTATGCTATAGACGATAGATACTCTTCACTAATATCTTCGTCTTGACACTTGAGATACCTTTCACTAATGTCTTCAACACTACACTTCTTTGAAGAAATAAACGAATCATCAACAAGAAGACTTCAGTAGCCTTGATGATGAGGAAGCTTGACAACTCATGGAACTGAGCTTGCTCGACTTCAAAGGTGGTGATCTTGCCTTTAAGAGGAACCTAAAAGATCACACAAAAACAAAACTACAAACATAAATCTCTTGGATCTAAGGTTAGTGAGATTTAACTCAGGGGAGAAAGTGTGTTAGAAAGGGGTGAGAAATAATGAAGAAATGGCTCACTATTTATAGAAGAAAAATCCTACTATTCCCCGGATCCCACGGATCCCTTCCACAAGGGATCCGTCTAGCGTTAAGCTAGGGATCCGTGGGACGCTCCCTTTTACCCATGGGTATTTTGGTTATGGGTCATGGGTTGAACCATGGATCTTTGGCTAGATACAATGTATCTTTGAGTGCAATGCACTTGGTCACTTGGGTATGGGTTGATCCATGGGTTATGGATATCGTCCATGTATGATATAAGCATGATGTCATGCAATGGGTTATGGGTCAAGATCCATGGGTTTTGGGCTTTGGGCTGTACCCACCTACATTCAATGTATTTGCCCAATGGGTTGTGATACTTAAGTTTCTACCCATTTATATTACCCAATATACTACATACTAGTTATGTGTATATTTTATCCAAATATGTAAACACTAGTTGTTGTACATATGTATTACTTAAATCATAAAATCACTTCTACTTGTTTTAGTGTTTTATGTGAAAATGTGAATATGTTAGAAACTATTAGTTCAAACCATTTACGTATTTTATTTGTTTCGTTAATATGATTTTACGTTTGTTATCGACAAAACATTAGAAGATCGTAAAATATAAATAAATGTTTTTACGGCTTATTTGTATTAACACTCCGCATTCCTCACCATGGAGTGTGTATGTATTCCAATGATTGGTCACTCGCCAAGCTTCATGACATGGTTGATGATTACGAGGTTTATTTCACACCCCTTCATGAACCGACCATGGTGAGAAATGTCGTATTCATTCAAAGAGCCTCCCAAACTTGAGTAACTAAGAACTCAAAAGTCATCCATCGAAATCCATTTCAAATGGAACTTTTTGAGATGTTCCCTCTCTACAAAAAATGGGGACAATTTCTTAGGGAGAACGTCCTTCGCTTGGTTGGAAACAAGGATCATCCGAATGCATGTCTTGTGTACATGATTTATTGCCTCGTCAACGAAACTCCTTTCAACCTTGCATACTACATTTTCAAGCGGATGGCTAGTCTTTCTAGGACGGAGAAGATGGTTCTACCATATTTTATGCTTCTTACTCGCCTAGCTAACTTTGTCTTTGCCTTAAAACTCTCTCCTTATATGGATGGCCACTTCTTTTGCAACAAAGTCATGTTACCTCTGTCCGAAGAGAAAACATCGAGGTTCATGGTTGAAGGTAAAATACCTCATCCACCAACGGACTCATCCGAGGAGACGGAAGGAGAATGAAGCAACCCCTTCGACAACTACCATCTCGACCCCGTGTCCTACATTGACCAATTGCCGGACATTCCAAGCCCTCCCCAAGAGTTCCAACAAACAAAGGGAATGTTCAAATGCATTTCTAATTTTCTAATGGGGAAGAAGAAGAAATAAGATGGAATCTTGAGGGGATTAAAGGTGAAGCTTGAGGGTGATGGGAGGTGAGGTGAATGACCTTGATTTGAACAATGTGATGTACAACTTAAAACAATATTGCTTTTATTTAGAACTCATTTAAATGTGGTGGTATGGCGTAAAACATGAACATCTTAACCTAGGACAACATAATAGGAATTTTACGACTCTTTGATATCGTATCAAAAGTCAGTATTTCTCCTAACTGCATGCTCATATATCACTTTTACATGCCATGGTTGTTATGCTTTTCTCTTACATACATGAATGCTTGATGTAGGAATCACTAGGATTAAAATTCGATGCTTGGTGCAAAATTTTGCACGCGTTCTGTGAAGGTAAATAGTCCCAGAAGCCGGATCCCTTGGCTATAACTAGCCGGATCCCTCACATGAAGGATCTGTGGGATCCGGGTGGACAGAAATGGAAATTTAGCATCTTCACATATCCAACCTTCCAGACCTTATTAGACTAGTTAAACATGATACATTAGGATCACTTAAGTCCCCCTTAGGCTCAGATGATCCCACATTTACTCATGGATGACTTAAGATCACATTCAAGGTGTTTTTGATTTATCACTTCTTTAAAACTCACCATTTTTTCGCTCCAATGCTTACACATTGTTTCTCTCATCTCAAAACACCTAGTTTGATATTTCTCTCAATTTTAGCAAATTGATTTTAGTTATCTTTATCTCAAAATAGGCTAAAGACTAGTTTTTCATTTCTTGTGATTTTTAAGGAATTTTTTAAATTTTCTTTAAGTCATCATCTGATCTCTAGGATCATTTGACATCATTTGACACTTTCAAATTCTTAGTATCATGCTTAACCACTTATGGGTATTCATGAAAACTCCATCCCTTTATAAAAACCATCATTAGATACCCTCGCTCATTATGTTTGAACATTTAAAGTTCTATACCATTTAAGACACCTTAGGGAACTTAAACACTCAAGATATATAGGTATTAGACCTTGTAGAACATCATCACACCATTTTCTTTGTCTCTGAAGACGGATCTCTGGATTTCAACTAGACGGATCCCCAATGATGGGGTTCCGTGGGAACCGGCTCTACAGAATAGTTGAATTTCACTCAACTCATCAATCTCAAACTCTCTTTGGTAATCTAAACACTTCACTTTTCCTTACATGACTCCCTAAGACAGAACAACACTGTAGTTGACTTCAGTACATGCTAAGAACCTTAGTGGTCTAAACTTTAATTCACTAACCTAATCTCATCCTTTATAAACCTAGTATGTTTATGTTCTCAAACCACCATTCAAACCATCATTCAAACTCAGTAGCTGATAAGGATTTAAAACGTATGTTTTTAAGCCCTTAATTGCCCACTTTTATATCCGTTACTGCTTAATTTTGTTCCTTTTCACTTTTTAGGTCTCTTGGAAGCAAAATGCTGGAATGATGCATATTTGGACGAAAAGGAGCGAATATATGAAGAAAATGGCAAAGTCAAGATCGAAGACACTCAAGCTGCTGGAATTGCACCTGACAACGTCACAATCAAAGGGCGACGCCGTCCCTCTATACATAATAAAATCTGTGACGGCTCAGTAGACTTTTTGCTAAAATACACCTGACGGCGACAGGCTTTGAAGAGGAAGGGCGTCACGAAGACTTTTCATCTCAGACGGCCTGGATCCAGAATCAGACGACGTCCCTACTGAAGCCCGACGGCGTCACAAGATCAACGTGATGCCGTCCCAATGATGACTTGGCCAAGACGAAACCCTAATGACGGTGATCTGACGGCGTCCCACCTATAAAGAGACGCCGTCGCGAATGTAAAATTATATATAGAAATCGAATTTTCAGAATATTAGGAAGTAGACTTGTGGAGTAAAAACCATAAACGTTTGTATTCCGACTTGGACAGTATCTTAGGGTTCTCATACCCTATTTTACATCAAGATAAGTGTTTTACTTCATTAATTTCATTATGTCTTCGATTAAATGTGTGTATGCTTGCATGTTTAACATGTCCGGCTAAATTTCTTGTGTGTATGCTTAGATCTATGAAACCTAGTTGTTAATTATTTATTGGTTGTCTCTTATCTTGATGGTAAATGGCTTAGGAGTGCACTAGGCTATCGTTGTGTTTAAATGCTTGAGTAATCTTTGAACCTTAGTTTATGAATCACTTAGCGGATTTGTAGTCTAAACATCCAAAGATAACCTTAGAGTTAGTTTATGATTTACCTAGAGTTTTCGTAGGCAATAACCTTAAGGTAGTCTCAAAGAGTTAGGGAAAAAGGTACACCCTACGACCTTAGAAAACACAACGCGTTAAGAATAAGGACGTGACAATTCAACCACCAATAAAAGATAACTAGAGAGTAATAGTATATAGGTAAGCACATTTTTAATCATCATACGAGCACACATCAATAGACATAAGACTACCCATAGTTTAGATAATTAGATAGTAGAAGTAATCGGTAGAAGTACCACCCCCAAAATTCAAACCCTGAGATTTTACCCTTAGCTTTCTAAAAAAATATAAAAGGATAAAAAATTAATCTTCCTCAACCTCAACCTTAGCGTAGTACACTTCTCACTAGCATTCCTATTCCCCTAGAGAACAATATCAATACCCGAGGCTTACCCAATACTACACTACAACGATTAGGTTCACCGCCTAGGGTGTTGAAAAACTTGCTCGACGAAAAGGAAGTTCTTTTGACCTCGAACGCGCCTTGTACGCGCATCAAGTTTTTGGCGCCGCTGTCGGGGAATAGAATAGCTAGTTATATTTCTATCTCATTTAGGTTCCCTTGCTTGATTCCTGTCAAGTAAGATTTTTTCTCATTTTTAGCTTCCTTGTAGTCTATCCCCCTTCTTCGTGAAATTGTTCGTAGCCCTATCACTTTTCATCATGGAAGGTGATAACCCACCAAACAACAACCTACCATCAAACAAATACCCACCACTCGATCCAACTTTTTCCAACCAACTTTGAGCTCATATTGTTAGTGAAATTTGAGAACTTAAGAAATTGAATAGGATAATTGAAAGGGCACTTGAAAAAGCCCTTGAGGAATCCAATAGTGCTTTAGATAGTGATTCAACCACAAGCGATGATTTGGAGGATAAGATAGGATAAGGGAATTATAAGGTATTGGAAATTATGGGGGTAGTGAGGAGGAGGAACTTAAGGAGTATTTCGATTCATACCCTAACGGGAAGGAAACCGCCTATCACTATAACGTAGTTAACTACCCGCGACCACCTTTCGAGCCATGCATAAAAAGGGGTGACCCTAAAAACATTAAGATACCGTGCATGATTGGTTACTCATATAGGGATCACACTTACATAGACTATAAGGCACCCATGAACATAATGTCTAGGCTCTATTACAATTGGATCATGAGAAAAAAGTTAGGACCTACGAGGGACCCCTTCTACCCTAGGAAAGTGAGTAACTATGTTGGGAGGGTTAGAGGATTGCATGTCTTCGTAGGTAACTTCACATATAGGTGTGATTTCCTGATCTTGGAAAATGTTAAGGGCATCATTGATGGATTTTTAGGAGATGTGATACTTGGGAGACCATTTATTGAAGAATCTATGATGGTTTATGATCAAGAGGAAGGAATAGCCAAGTTCTCAAATGGGACCGAATGTGTTAAATATATAATGCCCTACAAAAATAAAATGTTTGAGGGTATTGATGATTTAGATGTAGACAACATTCCGCCTTTTGAAGTAGATTGGGATAACAAGGTTTACTACACCGCTTGTCTAGAGTTAGGCTCTAAATATATTCGTGATGAAAGGAGAGTTAAGGAAATCAAATGGGCATCTAAGATAAGAGGAAAGTAGGAGCACGACTTCGAGTCTAGCTACAAGACTCATAAATAAAGAAAAGCGCTTCGTGGGAGGCAACTCATGCTTAATTGTTTGCTTGTTTGTGTGTCATATATCTTTTCGTTATTGTATATTCTCATGTTTGAATTTGTGAAAATGCTTTATTTTGTCTTTAACCTCGTCTTAATTACATATAAAGGTATTTTACAAAAAAGATAAGTGTCGGGAAGATTACGCATGTTTTTAAAAGAACGTGAACATGAGAATTGCAATTAATGAAATTGATATATATGTGTGTGTGTTTGTTAGAGTCAAATGCTTGTATCGAGTCATAATTGATGTTTTGCATGAATTTTTCCAGATTCTAAAGGTGTAATTTTTCCAGAAAAACGCAGCAGACCATTTTCTGTCAGGATAACCTGACGGCGTCAGGATTAGAACTTGACGACGTCAGGAGGAGCAGAAACAGCTTATAAAAATTCTCTCGTTTTCTGTGCTAATTATAAATTTTTGGAAATTCTCACGTCTTAATTTTCCAGAAAATCTGCAAACATCCAACAAGCATTATATCCTAGTGTAGTTGAGTCATATATAGTTTTACCGCCGATTTTACGCGAAGGTTTCGTCTATTTTCTTAAAGTGTGCATGTTTTATTTATCAAGAAGAAGAAACATAATATTGGATGGAGCTTATCACGCATACATTCTTCTTGGGAAAGAATTTAACCACTACTTTACACGGATCCTACCGAGCTAATCAGGGGAGTACTAGTTTCTTTCTCTTTTAATTACCTTCCGTTATCATAACTTTGATACTTTCGGGGAACATTGGGGACAATGTTCAGTTTAAGTGTAGGGAGGGAGAATAAAACGGGAACTTTGAAACTATGCTTATCCTTGAATATTTGTCACGTCCTATTTCATTTGTGTAATAAGCTATGAGAAATATTTGTTAGGGTAATTTTAGCGCCAAATTTAAAATTTTTCATGACATATACGAGTGGGACTTTAGTCGTAATAAAGCGTCTCATGGATAGGAGTTATATGACTAGCACAAAAACCGTTTACCACTCAAATTCCACCCCAAAACTGTGAGGTTCACCCCTAGATCTATACGAATTAAAGCATTCACCTTTAATGCTTCGAGAGTGTACCGGTAGTATAATAGATTCTAGAACTTGTTTTGTGATGCATTCCGAGATCGCTAGTGAGACTACACTTGTGTAGTTAGGAATAACTAAATGATAAGAGGCATTAGGATAACTCTTGTTTGATACCCGTATTATAATTACTTCTTCCACATCGGTCGAGTAATTACCCCACACCCTTGCGATGTACTCATCTTTAGTACACGATACCCCTAGTTAACCCCTTAGAGCCTATCCTTTTCGCGGTTCTCGTGATGTTTCGGTTTTCCGGAATATCAATTAAGAGCATTGTTTACAATCCACCCCCAAATGTACACCCAAATCGCCTTAGCCTACATTGTATGCACTCACCTTTAGTGCATTATTTTATCATACTAAACCCTTAGTTTAATTATCTAGTTACTTGCATGGTTGCTAAGTCGAGTCATATCTTTTGTGCACAGTTTTGGGATAATTGGGACTCATGGGTAAAGTTAAATTTTATGGAGTGACGGGAAAGAACGTTAAATTCAAATTCCCTTTATTTACGTAATAATGTACTCCAAGTGTTTTGATCTTTTCAATTCGGGTCAAATTAGTGTTAGAGTAATAAAAACTCAAGTGTAGGGATGCTCCTATAAATCCCTTATATTTTGATGTTATGTTAGAGGATGGTAGAGTAAAAGTGTATGCAAAAAAAAGTGTTGAAAAAAAAACAAAAAAAAAAAAAAAAAAAAAAAAAAAAAAACATACGGGCTGCCATCCTACATCTATCTTTGTATTTATATTTGTTTGTTTGTTTCAAAGTATCTAGAGTTTAGTGAGTCGAGTCTTGGCTAAGCAACGCCATTCTTTTCATGCTTGTAACATAATATTTTTGACTTGCCACCACTAAATCGCCTATCCAACCAAACCCTTTGTTTCCCTACCGTAAGCCTAACATTACAACCCTTTTAAAGACCTCTTAGATAGTTTTTCCTAGGTGCTTACGCCAAAGTGGTGGAGGTTTGATTTAGTCTAAAGCCTATGGTAATCTATGTACTATGACCGGTTAATGAGTGCTTATCTTCCATTTCCATTTACTATATTTTATATACACCCGAGAGATGAGAGAATCCAAACACCCCTTGTGAGGTGCTAGTATATAATTTACGTGCTTGTTATGACTATTGTGGTGCTTTTACTTGTTATGAATAATGTTAAACCAATGCTTCATGCCCCCTAATTTATAAATTGATTGGACAAAAGCACATTTGCTTGAGGGCAAGCAAATACCAAGTGTAGGGATATTTGATAAGGATTTAAAACGTACGTTTTTAAGGGGTCATTTAAGCCCTTAATTGCCCACTTTTATATCCGTTACTGCTTAATTTCATTTCTTTTCACTTTTTAGGTCTCTTGGAAGCAAAATGCTAGAATGATGCATATTTGGACGAAAAGGAGCGAATATATGAAGAAAATGGCTAAAGTCAAGATCGAAGACACTCAAGCTGCTGGAATTCCACCTGACGGCGTCACAATCAAAGGGTGACGCCGTCCCTCTATACGTAATAAAATTTGTGACGGATCAGTAGACTTTTTGCTAAAATACACCTGACGGCGTCAGACTTTGAAGATGAAGGGCGTCACGAAGACTTTTCATCTCAGACGGCCTGGATCCAGAATCAGACGACGTCCCTACTGAAGCCCAACGGTGTCACAAGATCAACGTGATGTCGTCCCAACGATGACTTGGCCAAGACGAAACCCTAATGACGGCGATCTGACGGCGTCCCACCTATAAGGCGACGCCGTCGCGAATGTAAAATTATATATAAAAATCGATTTTTCAATTTTAGGAAGTAGACTTGTGGAGCAAAAACCCTAAACATTTGTAGTCCGACTTGGACAGTATCTTAGGGTTCTCATACCCTATTTTACATCAAGATAAGTGTTTTACTTCATTAATTTCATTATGTCTTCGATTGAATGTGTGTATACTTGCGTGTTTAACATGTCTGGCTAAATTTCTTGTGTGTTTGCTTAGATCTATGAAACCTAGTTGTTAATTATTGATTGGTTGTCTCTTTTCTTAATGTTAAATGGCTTAGAAGTGCACTAGGCTATCGTTGTGTTTAAATGCTTGAGTAATCTTTGAACCTTAGTTTATGAATCACTTAGCGAATTTGTAGTCTAAACATCCAAAGATAACCTTAGAGTTAGTTTATGATTTACCTAGAGATTTCGTAGGCAATAACCTTAAGGTAGTCTCAAAGAGTTAGGGAAAAAGGCACACCCTACGACCTTAGAAAATACAACGCGTTAAGAATAAGGACGTGACAATTCAACCACCAATAAAATATAACTAGGGAGTAATAGTATCTAGGTAAGCACATTTTTAATCATCATACGAGCACACATCAATAGATATAAGACTACTGATTCGCTCCCAGACAGTCAAGTTTTATCACACAAGCTGGCCACTTGTGAATGGCCAACCGTAACAAACTTAAAACAGTCTGGAACCAAATGCAATGAAGATCAGGAGAGTATAGTGTTTCCCCGGGTCGTTATGTCCCAGCGAGCTATGCGATGAATCACCAAACGAATAGTGATCGAGAGATTTGAATGGAAAAGAGTTTTGAATGATTATAACTACAGAAAAAGTCTATAAATTACAAAGGCTTAAATGCAAATTAAAGAGAATTAAAAAGATAAAAAAATATTAAATAAACGCTATCACTATTTTCAAAATGATGTTTTTGATTTTTTCTTTTATAAAACTTAAACTAAAAACTACGTTACGTACAAAAGAAAATGTGGAACTAAAGCAATATAAATCCTAAAAATATGAAAATGATATTTTTACAATCCTAATGATAAAAGAAAATTTTTAGAAAAAGAAAATTATTTTTAAAACTATTTATCTAATTATTATTAATTAAAAACTATTTTTAACTATTTAATAATAACCTAAAATACTAGAAAATATGAAATAAAGCTTGAAAAATAAAATTATGACTTAGAAAAATCTAAAATAACTAAAGAGAATTTTCAAAACTATTTTTGTATTTTTCTGATTATTTTTCTATTTTCTATTAATTAAAAACTATTTAAAACTACTTAAATTGCTTAAAAATACAAATTTAACTAAGAAAAATCTGGAAAAATATTTTTTTGACGTTTTATATTTATCTTAACTTAAGAAAAATGAAAAATTATTTTTTTGAAACTTTTCTGAATTAATTGTATTAAATGCTAATTAAAAAGGCTTAAAAACTGTTTTAAATAAAGAAAAATAGCAAACTGACTTAGAAAAATCTGAAAAATTCAAGAAAAGTCTAAAATAATATTATGAATCTAGGAAAAATATAAAAACAATGGCTTATGTGAAGGAAAATGAAACTGCAATGCAAGAGCTTATGAATAAGCACTTGAAATAAGCCAAAAGGTCACAATAAGCTACCAAACTAAAACAGAAGCTATAATATGTTATAAATACCCAAATGCAACTAATCTCAACTGCTCTTAACCTCTATAGTGCTGATTAAACAGATTTGATTAGTTGAGCTTATGTGCTTAAAACAGGTTTTAGGCTACTACTTTGGACTTAAGCACAATCTACCTAATAAGCTGAAAATGAAAACCAAAAGTTGGATCCTAAGCTAGACCTAGGTGACTACTTATAAACCAAAAAACAGACCTAGATAAGCTCTTATGAGCTCTGTGCAAGCCCTGCACAAAACCTGTGCACACTCAGTTAATACTGAGTTTGTGCACAGGGGAAATAAGACCCAATAGACAAGCCTTTTTGAAGCTTATAAAAAATTTACAAAAATCTACTGAAATGATAATAAGAAAATAGACCAAGTGAAGTTTAAAAACCCATGATTTCACTTAATTTGGCTCAGAAATGAATCCAAGAAAAATCACCCTAGTTAGGCTCAAAACTGGATTTTCAACTTTTGACTTTTGAGCAGTTTTGTTTTGTTGACTTTATTGAACTTTGAAACCAATTTTTGGACTGATATTGATGTTAAATGATGAAATAAACTTGATCCAATCTATGTCTATGATATCTAAGCACAAAACAAGCTTATGCTTTTCCAAAATCCCAACAGTTAAGCAGTTAAGACAGTTTTAAGATGAATTTGACTTTTGTGGTTTGCAGGCACAATTTTATGACAGATATGAGTATATTAGAGCTAAACAAGCCTAGAACTACAAGTCCTAACTACTGAACCATCCTCTAATACAGTTTATGCAGCTAATCCAAACACAACTTTACTAACTGATATGAACTTAAAACTGAACCAACTGCTAAACTAGCTTGTTTTAATGATCAAACTGAGTTTAATTGCTCTAATTACCACTAAACAAACAGACCTAAACCATTTCTAACCACAAATATAAATTATGCAGTGGCTAAAAAATGAACTTACAATTGTCCTAGCCACAATGGCTTGAAATCAATCAACCAAGGAACACAGTAACCACTAGCCTAATCTAAACCATCACCTAGCTCAATATCAACCCAAATCCAGCTCTGCTTCAACCCATATCCAATTCTATCTCCATTTTGCTCCAGTTTGACTTTCATTGACCAAAATCCAAAGTTGCTTAGAACTTAAATGTAAGCTTATAAAAAGCTATAAGCAGCTTATATAAGCTTATTTGAACTTGGAAAGAAGCTATTTGAAGCTTGAATATAGGAAATTGAAACTGAAATTTTCAACAGTAACCACAAAAGTATGAAATGTGAACTCAAACTTGAATTGATGCTTGAAAATAGTTGCAATACACTGAAATACTTTAGTTTGATACACTTAAACTTGAAATTACAACTAAGAGTCTATTTAAGACTTAGGAATTTAAAAAACGACATACATTTTGAATTAAAACTAAGTACTACCACCTTCTCTCTATCTCCTCCTTCTTTTATATGCAAAATCTCTTTCCACGTGTCCTCTGAGTGAATCCCATCTATAATCTTGGCCCTTGGATTGGTTGGTATCATTTTTGGCCGTTTGATGAAATTTGGCGCCAAAATGGTATGTGCCAGTTGGAGGGGTTGAGTGTTAGGTTGAAGGAACATTAAATGCATTTTGGATTGGTGTGTTTGGAGGGTAGGAATAAGGTGTGATGATGATGGAGGAGGGGGGAGGTGTTGCAGGCGGGTGTAGGGGATGATGATGGAGGGAAACCCGTGAGTGGTTTGACTGGGATTTGACCAGAAGTTTTAATATTAAAAGGGGGGTCAAAAGGCAGGGTTCAAGTGGAATGTGGCAGGGGTCCAATTGGCTTGGCAGGGGGTCACAAGCATTTTGATAGGGTCCAAGGTTTAGGCTTAGAATTAATAAGGACTTGTTTTGCAATTTTCTGAAAGTACAAGGACCAAATCTGCCATTTTATCAAAGTTGTTTCAAGGGACCAAAACTGACAAGCTCCAATAGTATAAGGACCAAACTTGACATTTTCAAAATTCCAAGGACTATTTTTGCCAAATTTGAAACTTGGAGGACCAAACTTGTAATTTCTCAAAACTTTTGATATTTTTCACCAAAGGACTAATTTTGACAACTTATGATTTAAAAAGGACCTTTGGTGATTTTTCTTTTGAAATTAAGTGCTCAGGGACTATTTCTGACAATTTTTGAAACTTGGGGGACTGAAACTGCCAATTATGCAAACTTAGCTCATTTTTCATCTGATTTTAAACATTTTGCATCTGAAACATATAAAATGCAACTTTGAGATATTTTCAGTATTTTGATGCATTTCTGAGCATTTTTAAACGTTTTGCAGTTCAGATTTAACCAAAAATGATGAGTATTTACACACTCATCAATCCCCCACACTAAACTATTGCTAGTCCCTAGCAATCTTTTGAGAAAAAACTTAATGGATTTGAATCTCTTTACCAAAAGCCATTACTTCTGGAGTAGCCAAATGTTTCAGTTCAAGTAAGAACCATGGTACACTGATAACCATGTGATTTTGAGCAAACCACCAGCTTCCAACGGATTTGATTTGTCTTTACCAGAAGCCGTTTGCTTCTGGACTAGCCAACTCTTAGATAAATTATCAATATTATCTTTGGTGAGCTGATTACCAATTATGGTTTTCCAACTGCCTTTACCACAAGCCATAAACTTGCGGGCTAGCCAACTCTTCACTAATTAAAGATATGGTGAGCTGAATACCATACAATTTTGGGCAAATTGCAAGCCGTCAACGGATTTGAGATATCTTTACCAAGAGCCGTTTGCTCCTGGATTAGCCAATCCTTTTGTTTTTTAGACATGGCGGACTGATAACCAATTGAGTAAGTGCAAAAACACTTACTCCAAAAAAAAAATTTTGGCCAAAAATGGGGGAATAGGGCGGTATAATTACATGATAAAATTCGTGAGAATTCCCCCCCACACTTAGAAATGAATATTGCCCTCAATATTCAAAGTACCGGCGGTTATGCCGAAACTGAGAACGTAAAAGGGAAATACTACGGCCATTATTTTGAAAGATTTTTTTTTTTTTTTTTTTTTTTTTGGAAACTTATATATATACACAACATGTGGAGCAAACCCCCCCCCCCCACACTAGGGTGGTAGAAAGATAGAAAGAAGTCAGAAATATGGGTGAAAACCCATATGGCATGCTACTGTTTTTGATTCCCGAGTCGCTAGCTTGACTCGATCCCCGCATTCATTGGTTCATGGGGAAAGTTTGTAAATCCGGGATAACCACAGGAGGTATGTCCTCTCCAAAATAATGCTTCAACCGATGACCATTCACTTTAAAGTTTGGACCATCGGGTTGAGATAACTCAATGGTTCCATATGGAAATACTTTAGTGATGGTAAATGGTCCAGACCAGCGGGATTTTAGTTTTCCCGAGAAAATCTTCAATCTTGAGTTGAAAAGAAGGACTCGATCACCGACGTTGAAAACGCGGTTTTTGATTTTTGAGTCATGAATCTTCTTTGTCTTTTCTTTGTAGATCAAAGAGTTCTCGTATGCTTGATCACGGAGTTCATTTAATTCATTCATTTGAACTTTCCGGTGATCACCAGCTGTCTGAATATCAAAGTTGGCATGTTTCAAGGCCCAGTATGCCTTGTGCTCAAGCTCAACCGGCAGATGACACGCCTTCCCGTACACAAGCTTGTATGGAGTACACCCGATGGGTGTTTTATAAGCTGTACGGAAGGCCCAGAGTGCGTCATCTAGCTTGTCCGACCAAGAGGCACGGTTTTCGCCAACCGTCCTCTCAAGAATTCTTTTAATCCCCCGGTTGGAAACTTCCACTTGCCCACTTGTTTGGGGGTGGTACGCAGTAGAGAGACGGTGAGTTACACCGTACTTTTGCATGACTCTATCAAATTGATCATTGCAAAAATGCGTACCACGATCACTGATTATAGCTCGTGGAGTTCCAAACCTAGCAAAAAGAGATTTTAAGAATTTCACAACAACTCGGGCATCGTTGGTAGGCAAAGCTTTTGCTTCAACCCATTTTGACAAATAGTCAACGGCCACGAGTATGTATTTGTTACCGCGAGAAGAAGGAAATGGCCCCATAAAGTCAATACCCCAGATGTCAAAAATCTCACACACTTGAATGGCGTTTTGCGGCATTTCATTTCTTTGTGAGATATTCCCATGACGTTGACAAGCGTCACAGGTTTTGACAAATTCATGGGCATCCTTGTAAATCGTGGGCCAATAGAATCCGGAATCAAACACCTTCTTGGCGGTGTAGTTGGGGCTATGATGTCCCCCAGTAGGTCCAGAATGGCAAGCCTTGAGAATGTCATTGGCTTCCTGACCATACACACATCGCCGGATGACTTGATCCGCACAAATTTTGAACAAGTAGGGGTCGTCCCAGAAGTAATGTTTCACATCTTTAAAGAATTTGTTTTTCTGTTGGGACGACATCCCTTTCACCACAAAGTTACCCGCATGGTAATTTGCAAAGTCAGCAAACCATGGGGTAGAAGAGTCTCCACGAAAAGAAACCACATTGATTGTTTCGAGAGGAAATGTTTCGTTTATTTCCTTTTTCTCGAACACATCCTGGTGAGGGTTTTCTAGACGAGACAGATGATCAGCAGCCAGGTTCTCAGCTCCTTTTTTATCACGTATAATGATATCAAATTCTTGTAGGAGAAGAACCCAACGGAGCAATCTCGGATTTGCATCTTGTTTTGCAAAGAGATATTTGAGAGCCGAGTGGTCCGTATACACCACGCATTTGGTCAAGATCAAGTATGGCCGAAACTTTTCAAACGCATACACCACAGCTAATAATTCTTTTTCTGTAGTGGTGTAATGGGTTTGAGCTTCAGTCATAGTTTTACTTGCGTAGTGGATAGGCTGAAAATGCTTGGTTTTTCGTTGCCCCAAGACTGCACCGATAGCAAAATCACTTGCATCGCACATGAGCTCAAAGGGTAAATCCCAGTCGGGGGCAACTAAAATGGGTGCTTCCGTAAGATTTTTCTTTAATGTTTCAAAAGCTTCGATGCACTCAGGAGAAAAGATAAAAGGAGCATCTTTTTCGAGAAGATGGGTCATAGGCCGAGCGATTTTAGAGAAATCTTGTATGAATCTGCGATAAAACCCGGCATGACCTAGAAAGCTCCTAATACCTTTGACGGTAGTAGGATGAGGTAATTTAGCAATGACATCAACTTTTGCCCTATCTACCTCAATCCCGTTTTTGGAAATCTTATGGCCAAGGACTATGCCTTCTTTGACCATAAAATGGCTCTTCTCCCAATTTAGACAAAGATTGGTGTCTTCACACCTTTGAAGCATTTTTTCTAAATGGGAGAGACATGTTTGAAACGAGTCCCCAATGACCGAGAAGTCATCCATAAACACCTCCATTGTTTCCCCGATCATGTCGTGGAAAATTGCCATCATACATCGTTGGAACGTGCCAGGAGCGTTACATAGGCCAAAAGGCATACGTCTGTAGGCAAATGTTCCGTATGGGCAGGTGAATGTGGTCTTTTCTTGATCCAGCGGATCAATGGGGATCTGAAAGTAACCCGAGAAACCATCAAGGAAACAATGGTATTCGTTCCCTGCTAATCTCTCAAGCATCTGGTCCATGAAGGGTAGAGGAAAATGGTCTTTACGGGTGGCTTCGTTTAACTTGCGATAGTCAATACACACACGCCATCCTGTAACCAATCGAGTTGGAATTAACTCGTTTTCTTCATTTGTGACAACAGTAATGCCACCCTTTTTTGGAACGCAATGAATTGGGCTAACCCAAGGACTATCAGATATCGGGTAAATTAAACCGGCATCAAGAAGTTTGAGAACCTCTTGTTTGATAACCTCATGAATCTTAGGATTCACCCTTCTCTGATGTTGGACTGCTGGTTTGAAGTCATCCTCCATTAAGATTTTGTGAGTACAAAACTCAGGGTTGATACCCTTAATGTCGGAGAGTTTCCAAGCAATTGCTTGCTTGTGTGACTTCAAGACCTTTATGAGAGCAGTTTTCTCCTCCTCAGTTAAGTCTTTAGCAATTATGACGGGTAATTTATCATCACCCTCCAAGAATGCATACTCGAGATGAGGAGGTAGGTCCTTAAGTTCAACCTCGGGAAATTCTTCAGTAGAAGTTTGTACTGATTTGATTTCCTCAATCGTGATCTCTTTCGGAGGGAGTGAAGGTAATGGATCTTCATTTAGCAATTGCTCAAGATAAAGAATATCCCCCTCCGAATCATAAACACCATCAATTCCAGGGGGAATTGATTCATCAGTAGCAAGAAATTCATCGATCTCTTCCAGAAGGAAGTCACCTCCCTCAAACGGAGTGAGAGAGGGGGAAGAGTCGGCAATGATAGGTTTAGAAGATGTGGTGGAATCCCCACTCACAGAATTATGAAGATAACCAAGAAACTCTTGAGAGTACTCCTCTGAAGCAATATCAATTAAATCGAGTCGATTAACTGATTCAGTATCATAGTTTGAGGAGTACCTTGAAGTTTGATCAAGGTTAAAGGTAACAGCTTCATTACCCACACGTAACGTGATTTCTTTCTCAAATACATCAATAAGAGCACGGCCCGTTCTCAGGAATCCTCGTCCAACAATGAGAGGAACCCGATGATCGGCATCGAAATCAACAACCACGAAGTCAGCTGGAAAATGGAACTTTCCTACTTTCACGAATACATCCTCGGCGATGCCAAGAAGACGCGATATAGAACGATCTGCAAGCTCAAGAGTCATGCAGGTAGGAATAAGTTCTGGAAGAGAAAGTTTCTTCCACACTGAATAAGGCATCAGATTGATGCTTGCACCAAGATCGGCAAGGGCAAAGCATTCAATCATCCCAGGAAAAACACAAGGAAGAAGAAATTTTCCGGGATCTCCTAGCTTCTCGGGAAGCTTCTTTAACAAAACTGCTGAGCAGTTCTCGTTCAAAGGAGTTTTGGCCATTTCAAACAGTTTTTCCTTATTGCTCAACATGTGTTTGAGAGTTGATGCAAACTTGGGCATCAACATGATGGCATCCGCAAAGCTTATGTCAAAATGAAGTTCTTGGAAAATTTGAAAGAATTTCTCCATTTGATGACTGGCTTTCTCGCGGAGTTTTTGCTCATTTAAACACGAGGGGTAAGGAATAGAAGTTTTGGATTTGGGGTTGCCAACTGGAGGTTCAAAAACAACTCCAGGTTTGGTTTTCGGGACAACCTGAGGATGGACATTGCTGGTACTTCCGTTATTAGTAGGAAGTTCCTTGTCCTTTGTCGCCTCAGGCTCACTTTCCACTACCTTCGGGAAAGAAGAAGAAGAGGTAGTAGGAATAGCGGGTCCATCATACGAAGCACCACTTCTGGTTGTGATCGCCTTTGCATCTTCCCTCGGGTTAGCGATCGTGTTGCTCGGAAGTTTTCCTGAGCCCGAGGGTCGATCATTTAAAGACTTCTTAATGTCAGAAATCTGGCTTACCAACAACCTGTTCATTTCCTCTTGGGATTTCATGAATTGTTTCAACAACTCATCAGATGATGGTCCAGTTGGAACAATGGCTTGATTTTGCACAGGAAAATTCTGGCCTCTATTGTTAGGATTAGGGCCTTGAAAATTTCCTTGATTATTGCCATGAAAATACCCTGGGTTGAAATTTCCCTGACCTGGGTTTCTATTGAAATTTCCTTGGTGTTGGAAGTTCTGATTTTGATTTTGAAAACCGTTGTTTGGACTAAAATTACCTTGGTTTTGAAAACCTTGGTTTGGTCTATTCTGATTTTGATTACGGTTTTGGTTGAAACCGGGAGGTCCAGGGTAGTGGTTAGGACGGTGGTTCGGGTCTATAGGAGCACGGTATTGGTTGCCTCCTTGATTAGAAATCCCGCCCACAGCATTAGCTTCAAAAGGGTTACCATCAGTGGCCATACAGTTGTAATAAGCATGGGGGCCACCACAGGTAACACAGACTTCCACTTTCTTAACTTCAGCAGGAGGTGAAGTTTGTGGAAAAGAGACTTTCTTTTGGTTGGAGAGAACCAAAGCTTGAATAGCTTCCGTGAGTTTGTCAATCTTAGCATCGGTGCTAGATTGACTCACGGGCGATGAAGAAGAAGGACCAACACTGACTTGGGAAACAACCTGCTTGCTTCGTGCAATGCGGACTTTAGACTTGTTTTCAATGATCGCTAAAGCTTCTTTGACAGTTTTGCTCAAGAAATTTCCTCCAGCGGAGGAATTGAGAGAATCTTGATCAGATTGACTCACTCCATTATAGAAAGTATCGAGTTGCATCAACTTGGAGAAACCGTGGTGAGGACATTTGCGAAGTAATTCCTTGAAACGATCCCACGATTCACTGAAGGATTCATCAAACTTTTGAGTGAACTTGATGATTTCATTTTTAAGACTCGTGGTTTTGGAAGGTGGATAAAATTCATTCACAAATTTCTTCACCAGGTCTTCCCATGTCTCGATTGATTGAGGGGGTTGTTTTTCAAGCCAAATCCGGGCTTGTCCCTCAAGAGAAAATGGGAACAGAAGAAGCTTAACAGCATCAGTAGGGACATTTTTGTATTTGATGGTAGATGCAATCTTGTTAAACCATCGAATATGAGCATGAGGATCATCCCGCTCAAAACCATAGAACTGACTTGAGGTTACAAGATTCAGTAACCCGGTTTTGAGTTCAAAGTTTTCAGCCACAATGGCTGGGATAACGATAGCATCTCCATACCCGTCGATGGGTGCCTGGAGAAGCTCACACATAGGGCGTTCTTCCGCCATGATAACGGAAGTAGTGTGAGCAGTCCGGATCTCAGATCCGACTGAAGGAGCTGAAAGTCTACGGACACGCCTTCTTGGAATCTTGACAAGCTCACGAAATGGGCTCACAGATCTAGAAGAGCGAGTGCGCATACACTAGAGTTAACTCTAAGAGACCTCAGAGTTAAGGAGAGGAATGGGAATTATGAAAATATTTTATGAAAATGGGGTGAGAAGAATCTTTTTGGGTTTTCTAGTTTTGACAAGTATATATAACAACAAATCCAATTAAAACAAAATCGAGGCAAAACAACAGTGAACTTAAACCAATAATCACAAGATGAATGGCTTCTTTGAAAAAGGTACACCAATCACAAGGACACAAAGGCAAGTTTTAAATCTTTGGTTCGGGAACTTATTATGGTCGTACCCCCAGTTAGGTAGTACACTGCCTTGGTTTGCGGTGGTAATCTTTTATGTTGTTATTATTAAGAAAACGACAAATCTTTTTGTATTTTTATTTTTGATATATATATAGAAACAAAAGGAAAATATTTTTGTGTTTTATACGTTTTTGGATGTTTTTGGGTTTTTGGATTTTTTATAAGAAAAAATAGATATATATAGATGGATGGTATGAACAAGGAGTGAATATTCAAATCACTAATCTGCTAAACGGAAGATAATTAGCACAGCTCCCCGGCAGCGGCGCCAAAATTTTGATTCGCTCCCAGACGGTCAAGTTTTATCACACAAGCTGGCCACTTGTGAATGGCCAACCGTAACAAACTTAAAACAGTCTGGAACCAAATGCAATGAAGATCAGGATAGTATAGTGTTTCCCCGGGTCATTATGTCCCAGCGAGCTATGCGATGAATCACCAAACGAATAGTGATCGAGAGATTTGAATGGAAAAGAGTTTTGAATGATTATAACTACAGAAAAAGTCTATAAATTACAAAGGCTTAAATGCAAATTAAAGAGAATTAAAAAGATAAAAAAATATTAAATAAACGCTATCACTATTTGAAAAATGATGTTTTTGATTTTTTCTTTTATAAAACTTAAACTAAAAACTACGTTACGTACAAAAGAAAATGTGGAACTAAAGCAATATAAATCCTAAAAATATGAAAATGATATTTTTACAATCCTAATGATAAAAGAAAATTTTTAGAAAAAGAAAATTATTTTTAAAACTATTTATCTAATTATTATTAATTAAAAACTATTTTTAACTATTTAATAATAACCTAAAATACTAGAAAATATGAAATAAAGCTTGAAAAATAAAATTATGACTTAGAAAAATCTAAAATAACTAAAGAGAATTTTCAAAACTATTTTTGTATTTTTCTGATTATTTTTCTATTTTCTATTAATTAAAAACTATTTAAAACTACTTAAATTGCTTAA
Organism: Chrysanthemum seticuspe; assembly: GCA_019973895.1. Taxonomy (NCBI): domain Eukaryota; kingdom Viridiplantae; phylum Streptophyta; class Magnoliopsida; order Asterales; family Asteraceae; genus Chrysanthemum; species Chrysanthemum seticuspe. The sequence goes on from BPTQ01000006.1 coordinate 140,999,821, forward strand.
AAATACAAATTTAACTAAGAAAAATCTGGAAAAATATTTTTTTGACTTTTTATATTTATCTTAACTTAAGAAAAATGAAAAATTATTTTTTTGAAACTTTTCTGAATTAATTGTATTAAATGCTAATTAAAAAGGCTTAAAAATTGTTTTAAATAAAGAAAAATAGCAAACTGACTTAGAAAAATCTGAAAAATTCAAGAAAAGTCTAAAATAATATTATGAATCTAGGAAAAATATAAAAACAATGGCTTATGTGAAGGAAAATGAAACTGCAATGCAAGAGCTTATGAATAAGCACTTGAAATAAGCCAAAAGGTCACAATAAGCTACCAAACTAAAACAGAAGCTATAATATGTTATAAATACCCAAATGCAACTAATCTCAACTGCTCTTAACCTCTATAGTGTTGATTAAACAGATTTGATTAGTTGAGCTTATGTGCTTAAAACAGGTTTTAGGCTACTACTTTGGACTTAAGCACAATCTACCTAATAAGCTGAAAATGAAAACCAAAAGTTGGATCCTAAGCTAGACCTGGGTGACTACTTATAAACCAAAAAACAGACCTAGATAAGCTCTTATGAGCTCTGTGCAAGCCCTGCACAAAACCTGTGCACACTCAGTTAATACTGAGTTTGTGCACAGGGGAAATAAGACCCAATAGACAAGCCTTTTTGAAGCTTATAAAAAATTTACAAAAATCTACTGAAATGATAATAAGAAAATAGACCAAGTGAAGTTTAAAAACCCATGATTTCACTTAATTTGGCTCAGAAATGAATCCAAGAAAAATCACCCTAGTTAGGCTCAAAACTGGATTTTCAACTTTTGACTTTTGAGCAGTTTTGTTTTGTTGACTTTATTGAACTTTGAAACCAATTTTTGGACTGATATTGATGTTAAATGATGAAATAAACTTGATCCAATCTATGTCTATGATATCTAAGCACAAAACAAGCTTATGCTTTTCCAAAATCCCAACAGTTAAGCAGTTAAGACAGTTTTAAGATGAATTTGACTTTTGTGGTTTGCAGGCACAATTTTATGACAGATATGAGTATATTAGAGCTAAACAAGCCTAGAACTACAAGTCCTAACTACTGAACCATCCTCTAATACAGTTTATGCAGCTAATCCAAACACAACTTTACTAACTGATATGAACTTAAAACTGAACCAACTGCTAAACTAACTTGTTTTAATGATCAAACTGAGTTTAATTGCTCTAATTACCACTAAACAAACAGACCTAAACCATTTCTAACCACAAATATAAATTATGCAGTGGCTAAAAAATGAACTTTCAATTGTCCTAGCCACAATGGCTTGAAATCAATCAACCAAGGAACACAGTAACCACTAGCCTAATCTAAACCATCACCTAGCTCAATATCAACCCAAATCCAGCTCTGCTTCAACCCATATCCAATTCTATCTCCATTTTGCCCCAGTTTGACTTTCATTGACCAAAATCCAAAGTTGCTTAGAACTTAAATGTAAGCTTATAAAAAGCTATAAGCAGCTTATATAAGCTTATTTGAACTTGGAAAGAAGCTATTTGAAGCTTGAATATAGGAAATTGAAACTGAAATTTTCAACAGTAACCACAAAAGTATGAAATGTGAACTCAAACTTGAATTGATGCTTGAAAATAGTTGCAATACACTGAAATACTTTAGTTTGATACACTTAAACTTGAAATTACAACTAAGAGTCTATTTAAGACTTAGGAATTTAAAAAACGACATACATTTTGAATTAAAACTAAGTACTACCACCTTCTCTCTATCTCCTCCTTCTTTTATATGCAAAATCTCTTTCCACGTGTCCTCTGAGTGAATCCCATCTATAATCTTGGCCCTTGGATTGGTTGGTATCATTTTTGGCCGTTTGATGAAATTTGGCGCCAAAATGGTATGTGCCAGTTGGAGGGGTTGAGTGTTAGGTTGAAGGAACATTAAATGCATTTTGGATTGGTGTGTTTGGAGGGTAGGAATAAGGTGTGATGATGATGAAGGAGGGGGGAGGTGTTGCAGGCAGGTGTAGGGGATGATGATGGAGGGAAACCCGTGAGTGGTTTGACTGGGATTTGACCAGAAGTTTTAATATTAAAAGGGGGGTCAAAAGGCAGGGGTCAAGTGGAATGTGGCATGGGTCCAATTGGCTTGGCAGGGGGTCACAAGCATTTTGATAGGGTCCAAGGTTTAGGCTTAGAATTAATAAGGACTTGTTTTGCAATTTTCTGAAAGTACAAGGACCAAATCTGCCATTTTATCAAAGTTGTTTCAAGGGACCAAAACTAACAAGCTCCAATAGTATAAGGACCAAACTTGACATTTTCAAAATTCCAAGGACTATTTTTGCCAGATTTGAAACTTGGAGGACCAAACTTGTAATTTCTCAAAACTTTTGATATTTTTCACCAAAGGACTAATTTTGACAACTTATGATTTAAAAAGGACCTTTGGTGATTTTTCTTTTGAAATTAAGTGCTCAGGGACTATTTCTGACAATTTTTGAAACTTGGGGGACTGAAACTGCCAATTATGCAAACTTAGCTCATTTTTCATCTGATTTTAAACATTTTGCATCTGAAACATATAAAATGCAACTTTGAGATATTTTCAGTATTTTGATGCATTTCTAAGCATTTTTAAACGTTTTGCAGTTCATATTTAACCAAAAATGATGAGTATTTACACACTCATCAACTACCCATAGTTTAGATAATTAGATAGTAGAAGTAATCGGTAGAAGTACCACCCCCCAAATCCAAACCCCGAGATTTTACCCTTAGCTTTCTAAAAAAATATAAAAGGATAAAAAATTAATCTTCCTCAACCTCAACCTTAGCGTAGTACACTTCTCACTAGCATTCCTATTTCCTTAGAGAATGATATCAATACCCGAGGCTTACCCAATACTACACTACAACGATTAGGTTCACTGCCTAGGGTGTTGAAAAACTTTCTCGATGAAAAGGAAGTTTCTTTGACCCCCAACGCGCCTTGTACGCGCATCAGTAGCTAAAGCACTTCTTCCCTCCCACTTTTCACTATGACTAAAGCATCTAGTACAACCTCATCAACCAAAGGTTCCTCTAAGAAAAACACTCGTGTTGTTCATAAGTTTTCCTCAACCGAGTCATCACCCGTCAAGACCTCAAAAACTAGAATTCCTCCCCGAAAAACTCAACCAACCAAAGCTAGGAGAACCGCTCGAATTAGCATCTGACCATGTGGCTTGGAAAGAATTTTACCAAACACTACCAAACCCTCTAAACCAAACATACCTAACTCCACTAAAACACCTAAACCTTCATTTCTAGAACCTAGATTACACTCTTTTACCACACCTCTTTCACACCTTTACTCCTTAGAAGACTCACCACCTAGGACTTCTCATTCACCATCCTTCTCATTAAATGAGGAACTACCTTCACACCAAAACATTGATGTTGGAACGTCACCAACACCCGCATTCTACTCACCTTCACCATCAAATAGTCCATCTTTGAGTACAAGGAATCACCAATCTCAAAGACCAGACCATATGGATACCTTCTTATTTCCACCACCAACCCATACATCACCTTCATTCTAAGTTGAACCCCATCCTATTTCACTTAACTCACCTCCACAAATCCCTCCATCCTTTGTGTAACCTCCTTCCTTCTCACCCAATGATTCACCTCAAACCGCTCCATTTCCAATACCTCCATCTCCTAGCCATGACAATAATTGCTCTAATTGTCAACATACCCAAGGGTTAGTTCAAGAAGTACAAAATGAGCTACGCTTCATGTTCCATCACCTTCTTGAACGATTTGACCAAATCAACAAATCTACTCGTCCTAAAAAAACTCAGAAACACAAGCATAAGTGGTGCTTTCCTATAGTTTTAGGAGCAACTTAGAATTGTTAGAAAATTTACTACATGTTTGTATCATTTTCTTAGTTTTAGTGATATGTGTATCATTTCTCTTATTTTATTGAATGAAACTACATGTTGTATGCTATATTGTTATGAGAATATGTTTGGTACTACAATATATAACTCATTTGGACATTTATGTCACTTTTTATACATTGCTGCCAATAGAATGCAGGTACACGGTTCCTACAATTTAGTCTAGACGGATCCCTCAAAGGAAGGATCTGCCGGAACCGTCCAACAGAAACACATTTTTTTTACTATTGTGAATCTCATTTGCAGGAAACATTGCAACATATACTTGTTTTCTAACCTTTGTTTTGTAGATTTTCAAAATACACATGAAGACTTTGACACCCTTAACAAGGCGGAGCTTTTCGTCAAGGCAATGCATTGCAAAACCGCTTGCAATATATTCACTTAGGTTTTCTATATTAATTGACGCCCTCCTCAAAAGGGAACACTCGTCAAGGGGGAGCATTTCATAAAATACGAAACCATTGCAAAAATAATTGCAACACACTTGTTTAGCTTTCCAATTATTTGACGCCCTCAAAAAAGAGAAGCATCCGTTAAGGGGGAGCTAAGACGAGAATATTTCTCTTATCTTACTCTTTATTTTCCATTTTTTTACTTTTCACAAGTTTTTCTCAAAACAATGTGTTAGTTTCTTTTCGACACTCTGTTTGTTTCGACAAAAAGGGGGAGAAGAGAGTAAAAACTCCAATTAAAATTTTTACGAATTTTATTTTCTTCTTAAAATAATCTTATATTTTGTCATCAACAAAAGGGGGAGATTGTTAATACAAATAAGCCATAAAAACGTTTATTTATATTTTTCGATCTTCTAATATTTTGTCGATAACAAACGTAAAATCATTCTACATAAACAAATAAAATACGTAAATGGTTTGAGCCAATAGTTTACTAACACACTTTAACTAAACATATTAAAACGATATCAAAACATGCTTAGTAAATAAGTTATAAAACCAAAGACATTTTTAAAAAAAGCTAAAAAGTAATATTGTTTACATCTTATAGAAATGCATATGTATAAAAACTAGTGTTTACATTTTATAGAAATGTATATGTACTTTGTATATGTTGTAATGGGTAAAAACCAAAGTCCATAACCCATGACCCATGATCCATTGACTAGGTACAATGAATGTTGTTGGGTAAAAACCAAAGTACATAACCCATACCCATGGAGCATGATCATAACCCATGACCCATTGCATGACATCATGCATGAAGTCATGTTGGGTATTATCCATGATTCATGACCCAAAGTCCATGACCCATGACCCAAGATCCATTACCCAATGACTAGGTACATTGCATCTTGTTGGGTATCTATAATCCATTACCCATGGTGCATAACCCATAACCCATAACCCGGTTTGCAACCTGAAATCCGGACTAAATTGACCCAGTAGTCGGTTCCAGGTTTTGCACTAGCCGGATCCCTCTGGGGAGGGATCCGTGGGAACTGTGAGACATTAGACATAATTTGTCTATAAATAGTGAGTCATTTCTCTCTTGCTCACCACCACTCTTAGTTATACTTTCTCCTAGTATTCTAAAACTCTAACCACTAATCCAAATGATCATTCTATATAGTTTTATGTTTGTGTGATTCTCTAGGTTCCTCTTAAAGGCGATATCACCACCTCTTGAAGACGTGCAAGCTCAAGGTCATGACTTGCTAAGCTTCGTCATCATCAAGACCACTTATGTGTATCTTGTTGATAGTTCTTTCCTCCCTCCATAGGAGTGTTGTATTGAAGGCATTAGTGAAAGGTGCTGAAGGGTCGTGTTGAAGGCATTAGTGAAATGTGCCAAAGGTGTACAATCGATATGGTGCATCGATGTACAATTTGTGTTTTTTGGGTTAGAGGTTGTTGATATCCTCTCTAATGTTGTAATAAGGAGTGTGGCTCCTTTGAGTAGTTGTGTAGTGGTGTAGTGTTGGGTAGTAGTTCCTCCTTTGTAATGGAACTCGGTATCTATCCTTGTACCGGATAAAGTGTAGGCGATGTTGTGATAGGTTTTGTTCTACCTCGTGGAAGAACTCGGTGTCTAGCCTTGTACCGGATAAAGAGTAGGCGACGTTGTAAAGGCTTCTCTGCTACATTAAGGAGCTTGTGATGTGTAGTGCTTACAAACTCTTGAGTGTGGTACTCGGGGAGTGGAGTAGGGCAAGGAAGGTGTCCTTGTAGCCGAACCGCTATAAATACTCGTGTCGTGGTTTTGTGTTCCTTTACACTTTATCTTTTCATTACTTACTTATATGCTTATCTGTAACACCCCCAAATTTATCGCAGCGGAAGATTGTGTCACTGAGGTATTACTTCATAGTTCACAGAATAAGTTACAGAAAACGACTCTAAATGAGACGTTTTGAAATAAATTATCATTCGATTAAAATATCAGAGTTTACAAATAGAGGTCCCACAAGTTTGTACAATGTAAAATCATAAAAAGTACAACATAAAAGTTGTAAACTTTTTCGAATGATAATATATGCATTGTCTTCAAAATATTTTCCGTGCGCCTTCACATGGCATGCCAACTAATTCCTTTCGAACCTGAGATAACATGCTAAAAAGTGTAAACACAAAGGTTGAGTAAGTTCATAGGTTTGTAAGCAAAATAATTGATCACAAGATATCAAGTTTATGAAAGTAGTGGGCTACGTTGTTATACGCCCATAGTGCGTTTGATTCCCTAACCGGTCAATACAAACGATAGAAACCGCATAGGTTTGAAAACAGTAGTGGACAATATAGTTTTTAGTATAATTGCAATGTGTACAATTATCTTCTTGATAGTTATTATTGCTCCAAGCTCATGGCACTCACGACTGACTGTTGTATATATATCACCGGACGATATATATATATATAGGGCAAAATACCTACCCGGGGCAAGTTATATATATATATATATATATATATATATATATATATATATATATATATATATATATATATATATATATATATACATATATATATATATATATATATGTATATATATATATGTATATATACATATGTATATATATATATACATATATATATATATATATACATATATATGTATATATATATACATATATGTATATATATATATATATATGTATATATATATATATATAACTTGCCCCGGGTAGGTATTTTGCCCTATACCTAGACAAACTCAAATATAGTGCGTCTTGTTATTTCCGATAACATAGACGGGTTCGTCAATTTCGATAGGCCTATCCACAATATTTGCGCTCACTCCCAGTGATTAGTGGTCCATGATGTTGGGGACTTTTTGTTGGGAATAATCTGTTACCACTGATAGCTGTGGAAGACACTGCTAAGTATTGCACTAGCAGTGGAAACGTATTACCACTACTGGCACATTATTACCACTACTATTAGATAATTGTTTGGAAAACGTGTTTAGATAAGTATAGAAAAGATCTTGTGAATATTCTATATTGTTAGCTTTATATTTATCTTGTGAAGGACTCCTTGTACTATAAAAGGAGGTCCTAGGTCATTGTCTTAGGTACTTACTTTCATACGTATTATTCATATTAGCTTCAAGGTGTAACCCTAGTGATAAGCAAGATCACTCGTATTATTTCTTAAAAATATTGGAGCTTTGTGTTTATTGTTCTTACTTACATTACAACATATAATCTGTCTTCTAAGTATTACTAAGTATATTCCGCGTGCTTAGTAATATAACTCAAAATATCACTAACACAAGGTGTGTGTTTAGATCCATCAAGTGGTATCAGAGCAAGGTTCTGATATTTTGATTTAGAAGATCCAAGGAATACACTTAACCTACTCACTCAATTCAATGGAGATGGAAAACAACCAGTCCAACTCTTCTACTCCAAGACTTCCTAAGCTCAAACTTAATGAGTTTGAGATGTGGAGGATAATGATTGAGCAATACTTTCTCATTCAAGACTATGCTCTATGGGAGATCATCTTAACTGGTGATTCTTTCAAGCCTGTGACTAGTACTCAGAAGGTTGGTGACACAGATGTTGTGACAGTTTCTGTGCCTGAGACTAATATTGAAAAAGCACTGAAGAAGAATGATCTAAAGGCTAGAAGTTTGTTGCTGATGACTCTTCCTAGAGACCAGATCATAGCATTCAGCAAGTTCAAGACAGCTAAAGAACTTTTTGAAGAGATTTGCTCAGTGTTTGGTGGTAATGATGCTACAAAGAAGACACAAAAAACATTGTTGAAGCAAAGTTATGAAAACTTCTCTGCTTCAAGCAATGACTCACTTGATAGCATCTTCACCAAACTTCAGAAGATTGTTACACAACTGACTGTGTTTGGCATTGAGGTAGAAAATGAAGACCTCAATTTGAAGTTTCTAAGAAGTTTGCCTTTAGAATTTCAAACTAATGTTACAGTCTGGGTGATAAGGTTTTAAAATGTACCTTTTTGAAGGGTCGTTTAAGCCCTTATTTGATTACTTTTGTATCCGTTATTACTTAATATCGTTCCTTTTCACTTTTTAGGTCTCTTGAAGGCAAATTGTTGTAATGGCACTTATTTGGACGAAAAGGCGCGGATATACGAAGAAAATGGCCAAAGTCAAGAATCGAGACACTCAAGCTGCTGAAATACAATGTGACGGCGTCACTGCTTAACTGCGACGCCGTCGAAGCATTTTGTGACGGCACAGAAGCCAAATTTCTTATTTTCAAGTGACGGTGTCAGGCTTTAAAAGAGTAGGCCGTCGCAACTCAGACGGCCTAGATTTGATCCAGACGGCGTCAGAAGCTGAAGAGGACGGCGTCACAAGCATAAGGTGATGCCGTCGCAAGAATAACGTGGCCAAGACGAAACCCTAATGACGGCAACCCGACGGCGTCACAAATCATAAGGTGACGCCGTCGCGATTGTAATATTATATATAGAATCCGAATTTTTCAGTTTTAGTGTGTAGTCTTTTGGAGTAAAAACCTAAACCGAACCAAGGCTGTCTTGTACAGTATTTTAAGGTTCCAAACCCTATCTTACATCAAGATAAGTGTTTTACTTCATTAATTCAATTATGTCTTCAATTATTTGTGTGTATGCTTGCATGTTCTCCATGTCCGGCTAATTTACTTGTGTGTTTGCTTAGGGAATATGAAACTTAATTATTAAATATTGATTGGTTGTCTCTTATCTTAATTGATTAATGATCTAGTAATGCGATAGGTCATTCGTTGTGTAATTAATGCTTGATTAATCTTTGTGAACCTTGGGCTATAGCACTTAGAGCGGTTGTAGGCTAAACCATCCAAAGAGTGCCTTAGAGTTAGAGTTTATAATCCCTAGAGGGTTTTGTAGACGAGACCCTTTGGTAAGTTCAAAGAGTTAGGGATAAACGCATACCCTACGACTTTAGACACACAACGCGATTAAGAATAAGGACGTGACAATTCAACTATCAATAGTAGATAATTAAGGAGTAATAAAACCTAAGTGAACACATCTTTAAACTATCATACGAGCACACAATAATTAGACATAGACTACATACACCTTAGATTAGATAATTAGATAAGTAGAGTAATCGGTAGAAATACCAACCCCCAAATCCAAACCCCGAGATTCGTACCTTCCCATTTCCTAAAAAACATAAAAAGATAAAAAATAATCTTCCTCAACCCCAATCTTAGCGTAGTAACTTCTCACTAGCATTCCTATTCCCCTAGAGAACGATATCAATACTCGTGGCTTACCCTAATACTACACTACAATGATTAGGTTCACTGCCTAGGGTGTTATAAAACTTGCTCGAAGAAAAGGAAGTTCCTTTGACCCCGAACGACGCGTGTAGCGTTATCACTGGGAAAACAAAGCAGATATTGAAACAATGAAGCTCAATGATCTTTACAACAACTTCAAACTCATTGAACAAAGATTGAAGAAGGCTAGGAAACTTGGTACAAGCTCAAGAAGCTTGGCTTTGATGTCAACCTCTGTTGACAGTGATGATTCTGAAGATGACTGTGATGATGATATTGCCACTGTTGGTTCTACTGTTTCCACTGGTAATGTTAGTGTTACCACTGCAGGTTCAAAGAAGAAGATTGCTAGTATTGGAGATCCTACCTTTTATGCTTTTATATCCACTCAAGTTAATGGCTCTATATTAACTCATGAATACATAGAGCAAATTGATGAAGATGACTTGGAGGAGATGGATATTAAATGGCAAATAGCTCTTCTTAGCATGAGGTCTAGGAAATTCTACAAGAAGACTGGCAAGCCTATTCACATCAATGGTGGTGAAACTGCAGGCTTTGACAAAAAGAAAGTAGAGTGCTTCAATTGTCACAAGTTGGGGCATTTTGCTAGGGAATGCAGAAGACCAAAGATGAAGGACAAAAGGTCTACTTGGTACAAGCAAAAGAAAGAACCAATTGTGGAAGAACCAAAGGCAATGTTGGTAATTGATGGTGTGAGCTATGATTTGAGTTTCATCGCTGATGAACAAGAGGAAGAACCTTCAGATGCTGCTCTTGTGTCTACTGAATTTGCTCTCATGGCTTTCTCTGACTCTGAGGTACAAAACTTTGAAAGTTGTTCTAAAACATGTAGGACTGCTAGAGAAGTTGAAAGGCTTAATGAATCTTATTAAAGTCAAAGAACAGAGTTGTTTGCTGCTAATTATGTTGTGTCAAACCTTAGGAGAGCTATAACTGTATTAGAAAAACAACTAGAGCACTATAGAGAAAATGAGTCAAAATATAATGATGATATGATTCTTCTTAGAAGAGAGGTAGATCATAAGACAGCTGTGAATGAGGCATACCAAAAAGAGCTTGAAAAACTTAAAAAGATAAATGAAAATGTCAATTTAACTGTAGACACCTGTTATTATCAGTCTAAGTCAATTGATAAAATTTGGAATGCTCAAATTATGAGTAAAGCTAAGTCAGGTATGGGATACCATACTGTTCCACCACCACTAAGAGGTGTTCCATCACCTCCAGGCATAGATTTAGCTTATACAGGCCTAGAAGATTTTCAGGAACTTCAACGTAAATATGGTCCTCTAAAGGACACATTTGTGAAAAGTGAGGAACAGGTTAGGCATGAAACTGATGTTTTTGAACGTGCTAGTGACTCATCAGTTGTTGATGAGAATGTTAAAAAGAATGTAGAGGCTTCTATCCCAAAAGTTGTTAATACTGTTACAGAGGAACCTAGGAAACAAGCTAATAAACCTAGATCAACTGTAAGGTATGCTGAGATGTATAGGAACAAGCCTACAGCTCCTAGGGGTAACCAGAGGAGTTGGAATCATGTTAAATCTCAACAACTAGGTAGTGATTTTGTGATGTACAATAAAGCATGCTATATCTGTGGTAGTTTTGATCATTTACATGCTTATTGTGACTATCATGTTGGGAGAAGGGAAGTCCATGGGAATAAAAGGGTGGAGTCTAACAGATTTCAAAACAATTCACACCCTAATACACATAGCAACATGATCCCAAGAGCAGTTCAACTAAGAAGTGGCCTCAAAACTTTTGCCACTGCAAAAACAATTAACACTGCTCACCCTAAGTCACCTGTTACAAATGCAAAATCCAAAATAACTTTTGCAAAATCTGCACAAACAGGGAAAAGAACTTTTCAAAATAAAAAGGTTCATTATAACCAACAGTGGGTACCTAAAACCCAACCAGCAGTTTCCACTGCTTATTCAAAAGTTCCCACTGCAAGGGTTGTAAACAAGAAAAGGGGGGACATGGGCAATGCTGTGAAGGCCTCAGCACGTTGGGAATGGAAACCTAAAGGAATTACCTCATCAACCAATCCCAATGGTGTATCAATGTCCTTTGATAGATTTAACTGTTGGGTTTATTGATTCGATGATACAAAACAATAAAGAATGAAACATCAAGGACTTAAAGTGACAAGAAGAAAATCTACAAAAAGATGGAGGGACTTGCTTGCAAAAGAAGATTTATTATTTAGTCCTTAGTAGAGATTTGTAAACCCTAATCCTCTAGTATATAAAGAGGACATGGGATGTAGGTTTTGATATACAAGTCTTCCATAATGTAGTCAATTAAAGGTGTGTGTGTGTGTCCTAGGCGTATAGTCTTGTAAACGCCTAGGTAAGTAGTTTAATTAACTCCAAGATCGAAGAAGGCTTTGATCCCTCTTACATTTATGTAGCACGTTATTATTCTGATCAAATAATAATTGGGGTGATGTGGAAAAACCTTGTGTCAATAACATTGATGTTTATTTTAATTCCACTGCGTGTACATGTTTATTATCATTGTTATTGTTAAACCCTAAGGCTCAAAACGATCTCAAGGAGTCTAACAAACTCCACAATTGATATCAGAGCTTGGGGAGCTAGTTACCTAGGGATTCACAAGGTTTCTTGGCGAAAAAGAATGAAGAAAATCGAGGTTATACAAAATTCGCAACTTTCTGCAGCACTGTTTTAAAAACGCGATAACTTTTTCATTAACCGTTGGATCGTGACGAAATTTTTGGTGGACGTTCTCGATATACTCATCTAACTTTTCACCGGAGGGATCGTCGATCTGAGCTCGCAATCAAAAGTTATTCATTGTCGAAGTTCGCTGCAGAAACATGGTAAATATTCGAATTTTAGAATGGTTCTTGGATTTCAGTGCAAGATAATCTCATACTGATTTGTATGTGACTAGTCATGTGGTAATGGAGAATTAAATTATTGAGTACACATTCATATGGTATGGCATATTAAACCCTTAAAACACAAAACGTACAAAAACATAAAACATTCCTGTTTCAACAATAATATTCTGATGGCATAGTAAACATTAATACTATTGTCATCTAGTGTATTATGTTTTCTATCCTTTAGTGATTCACAAAACAATTCACCTTGTGCTAATAATGGGTCGGTGGCTTATTGGGTCATTCATAATTGCATATGTATTATCATGGGTCGGTGATATCAAGTTATCAATTGGTCGGTACTGTGGTATATACGATGGAAGAGTTTTGGAGCGTTTATGGTTTCTCGATCTCTATATGTGATACATTAATACTGCTCGCTAATTGTTTATGCTGGAGTGATCTAAAGTCGAGGTTTATCAGTTTGGCTAGGAAGGTAAAATTAGATGGAAAAATCTCGCTAGGTTGCTCGACATGTTCAAACTGATTTTGACATGATGTTTGGTTTTGTGACTTGTTGAATCCGCTGCTACTTAACGTAACTACTGCTGTCATTCGACGTATCTACTTCTGGAAGATGTAACCACCGCTAGGCTTCTCATTCCACTGCTCGTGTTGGGTAACCACTGCTACTTTATTCGAAACCACTGCTAGTATACTTTGTATCCACTGCTACAAGAACTCGTTACCACTGCTAGTTTAACATGAAACTACTGCTACGTTTGATCGACTGCTGCTCGTTCCCACTGCCACTCATATGAATCTACTGCTTTGATTACCTACATGGTACTCTAACTGTTTGTGAATATAAAGGTTGATTTTATAATATGCATGGTATATTTTAATATGAACTCAACCTGTAAGTGGGACGGTGCACTTGAGTTTTGTCGTATATGGAAGCAGGTAAATGGTGTACTGATCAGTAAGACTAGCTTCAATTGCATGGTCACAAATATTTTTGGGTCCTACTATTGGAACCCTCCCTATGGATGTGACTCCATAGGGAATATTCCCTTTGTCCCCTTATTTTTTCAGCACAACGCAGTTTTTTGTCAGTTTTTGTTCCGTATTTCTGACAGTTTTAAGCGTTTGGCTTATTAAACTTTATATTTACAGTTCCGCATTTTCAGGTTTATAGCTTTTTGATATAAACAAAATTATAAAAAAAATAAAAAAAAATAAAAAAAAAAAAACAAAAAAACTAGGGGGGGTTCTAATAAAAAACTAGGGGGTCCTAATAACTCAACCCATATTTTTCATCTTTTGATCATTCATGATTAACCTCGTACTTATTTATTGATTGATGGAGCATTATGGGTTGGTGATATTTGTTTTGTGCATGGGAGTACGCAAGATATTATTGGCTACATGAGATCGATTTGCTACTTAGTCATATGTTAAGGTACCTTGAATCATTGGTTACTGATGGGATACGTTAAATAAGGTACTGCTCGGGTTGAAGGATTGGTACTGGTCGTGGATTTGTTGAGTGATGTTACTAATGCTTTGACGTTTAATGCTGCCCGACATTGTTTCTAACTACTGCCAAGCTATCTCATAACCACTGCTAGTGTTCGTGTTTCCACTACTAGGCTACTTCTTTCCACTGCTAGTATAATGTTACCACTGCTATTGTTTCTTGGTTACTACTGCTCGATATCACGTTATGCTGCTGATGTTGGGTCGATTTATACTATTGCCATGTACTTTGTTTCGAGCTACTTATTGATACGTTTCAACTGCTGCTATCATAACCTATCTGCTGCGACGACCAAGTAAACTGCTGCGTTATGATTCTTCTGCTCGTTTTACTTATCTGCTGCTGTTATGGTAACAAGAAAGAATTAACAAAACCTCTTACTTATTGTGGGTCTATCATTAGTATATTCTTAATATGCTTATCATGGGTCGGTGTTTAGTTCTAATAAGAAAACATGGTAATTTCTTATTTAGTTTTGCATGGCCTATGTTTTGTCACTTAGCTTATATCTCACGTGATTACTGATTGGTGGGATCCATACATTAAGGTTGGAAGCTTTGTTTTTGATGTGTTACTTGTGCGCTGGGATTCATACTTTGTGGGCAGTAATGCTTTGGATAATGTTGCGATATTTTATGCTACTAGTGGTATTCATATTGGATAATGCACAGATTGATTCTTGGTGAAGTATCTCGGACAAGACAGAAGTTTGGATTTTGGTTTGTTTTTGGGTTATCGGTTGAGAATGAAAGATATTGGACGACACACACATGGGATTTTGGTTCACACACACAAGAAGAATGGAATTTGTTCTTAAAGGTTTTTTTTTAAAAAAAGCTCGGATTTGGATTTATTGAATAGTTGATTACGAAGAAAGTTGATTATCACTAATTTGATGTTGTAGTTGAGTTACACAGATTCGTGATTTTATCATATCTTAAAGTGGGTGTTACACTTTGGAGATAACTTGTTTGTGCTTAAAGGATGTTGACGAAGACTTGCAAAATCTAGTTTTCATAGGTCAAGGGGTGGATGGATGAAGACCTAGTTAACTATCACTTAAAGGAGTTACATTGTAGTGCTCAGTGTCTCATTGAAGATGAGGATTTTGTCAAGAGATTGCGGTCTACTTATATGGTGTTAGTATAAGTTTGGAGTCACGTGGATAAACAAGACATAAGACACAAGTTTGGGTTATTCTACTTCTTTATCAAGTTTGTTATATTTGGTTTTCTTCATAAGTGATCATTACAAGGAGCTTACAGATTTAAAGAATCATTTGATGTTCATGCACCACTCAAGGGGAAGTTTCTACTACTTACATTCTCTATTTGTTGATAACAAAAAGGGGAAGAGATGTTGGAGTGCGATGGCATGGATTAAGGGGAAGACAAAGGAAGACAAGAGTGTTTCATTCATGGTGAGATTTAATTATCTCAACTTCTGCTACTTCGTCTAGGGAAGTTCGTACAAGAACCGTGTTTGTTTTGTCATCATCAAATAGGGGAAGATTGTTGAGTTTATTGATTCGATGATACAAAACAATAAAGAATGAAACATCAAGGACTTAAAGTGACAAGAAGAAAATCTACAAAAAGATGGAGGGACTTGCTTGCAAAAGAAGATTTATTATTTAGTCCTTAGTAGAGATTTGTAAACCCTAACCCTCTAGTATATAAAGAGGACATGGGATGTAGGTTTTGATATACAAGTCTTCCATAATGTAGTCAATTAAAGGTGTGTGTGTGTGTCCTAGGCGTATAGTCTTGTAAACGCCTAGGTAAGTAGTTTAATTAACTCCAAGATCGAAGAAGGCTTTGATCCCTGTTACATTTATGTAGCACGTTATTATTCTGATCAAATAATAATTGGGGTGATGTGGAAAAACCTTGTGTCAATAACATTGATGTTTATTTTAATTCCGCTGCGTGTACATGTTTATTATCATTGTTATTGTTAAACCCTAAGGCTCAAAACGATCTCAAGGAGTCTAACAAACTCCACATTAACTATATTGATACACGAGGCAGATCCAAGTCAATCATGGCTTGGGTCCCCAAAAGAAACTAACTCTTTACTTTAATGTGCAGGAACATCCAAGGACAAAAAGATCAGATCAAGGCTACACAGATTGTGGATGTTCAAGGCACATGACCGGCAACAAGTCCTATCTCTCAGATTTTGAACATTATGATGGACAGTTTGTCAGCTTTGGAGTAAAATGTTAAACACAACCAGAATGATGCAAGGAATTTAAATTAAAAGACATGGATTGTTATTCATATTTAACAAATCTGCACTCTGAGTGCAGAGGTTACATCTATTGGGTTCATACTACAAGTATCATTACATAAACTGGAAATCAGAACACATCATCAACCTACAAACTGATCACACAAGCTTCACATACTACCCCAACCCAACCCTAGCCTAATCACCATCAACCACCTATGGCTTCTTTAGGAAGGCCCACTCTGGCATCACCTTAGGCGCCATACGCCTATCAATCACGCCATACACCTTAGGGCTTGCTAGCCCCATCACCACTACTCCAACAGGTGGTGAGGATGATGAAGGACCCTCTTGTGGTGGTGCTGTTAACAGTGGTGGAAAAGGTGGTGCCTGCAGCTCTCCTGGAGGAAGGATTGCAGCAAGGAGAGGCACACTCAGGACTCTTGCAGATGTTTCATCATTTGTGCCTTCATATGGAGAAATGTAGCTTGAAATGGAATCTGAGTTATCCTCTTTGATGATGGCATCCTGAGGCATTGGTTGGAGAGATGAAGGACCAGCAGCAAAAGCATTTGAAAGAACACTTAAATGTCTTCTCTTTCTTTAAACAACCTTGTCATACTCTTCTTTCTCAACTCTCCCAGGGTTATTCAAAACAAAGTCATCCCAGGAACTATCAGATGAACTGCTAGATGAAAGGTTGATTGGGTTGGAATGACTCATGATGATATTTGGAGAGAAGTAAGTTTGTGTGAGAGAAATATTTTTGGAGTATGTGATATGAGTGGTTTGTGTGTTTTTTATGCTTAAATACAAGTTAAGCAGGTTTCAGTAAGTTAATGTGGGGAAAATATAAGTTTTTGAGAAGTAAATGAAGTCTTTGACTTCGGTGGCCGGATTAATGACTTGGAGTTGACCTATTGACTGAGCGGTTTAGTTTTGGACTAACCACTGCCAGCAGAAATCTTTATCCTCTTGTAGTTATTTTCTAACCACTGCAAATCTTAACAATGCTTTCAGTGTATGGTTTATGTTTGTGACATGAAGATTTGAAGGATTCTTTGTTTACATTGAAGTTGTTGCTGTTTAGTGCTAGTATCTTTAGTTGTCCACTACATCTTATGAAGAAATTATGCTTAAGAGTGGAAACTACAATGCAAGCAGTGGTAACAGGTACTCTCACAGAGAATTCAAGTCATCATGAAGATTCATTACAACCAAAGAGAAAGTGCTTCAAACCACAATCAAAACACAAAAGACTGCAATCTAACACATCCTACATTCCTACAACCTACACCAGTTACTCCATTGGCTTCTTGCCTTTGCCCACATAGTCATGCTTGTTCTTCTGTGCTCTATTCCTTTTGTTCTCAAAGGTTGACTGCATTCTTGGACAAGGAAGACCAAGAACTTGTGGAGGAGGCCTTGGTAGCATTGCAGGCTTCTTTGGTATGGATATTTGCTTCATGTTGGAGAGAGCTGCTCCCAATGCTTTTGTAAGAGCCCTTGGCAACTCTTTGGCCAAGGAATAGGTCTCATCATTATTCTCATCATCATCTGATGAGCTGGAGTAAAACTCAAGAGATGGTGCAGGTTTGGCAGCAGGTGCACGCTTGTCAGTCTCTTTCATTTGCTTCTTAGATGAAGTGCTTCCAGCCCATGGTGGAAAGTATCCAGCCCACCCTGATGCCTCTGAGGAAGACTCTGAAGCAATCACAAACTCTTCCTCTGAATCAGAGGAGATGTCAATGATGTTGGAAGGATTACTCATGATGATTTTTAGGGTTTTTGTGAGTTTGAATGTGTTTTAATAAAGACTACATATGCCAAGCCTCTTTATATAGGAAAAGTCGGTCACAAGGGTTCATTAATGAATATATTCACTTTTCCCTATTTTGGCAGGTTAAAGAGTAAATATAGATATTATCGGGTTGACTTTGGAAGATATTTTTAGATAGTGGCTTGGTTAAAAGTAACTTTGGTTGAGAACAAGTTGGTTATTTCTACTCTTTGTATTATGCTGACACATGCAGATACATAACCAATCTTGGCTGGGAGTTGATCTTAAAAGGTTTATAACTGAGATACACAACAAATGGTTATTGATTCACCATGTCTAATCCACATAAGAATCAACTAGTCCAGAGCAAACGGCTACTGGTAAAGACTTGACAAATCCGTTTATGGTTGATAGTTTACCAAAAACTATATGGTTATCAACTCACCATATTCTTTATGATTAAGATTTGGCTAGTCCATAGCAAACGGCTCATGGTAAAGACATATCAAATCCGTTGATAGCTGGTGGTAGTTTGCTAAAAACTATGATAAAAGGCAATCCAATTTTTAAATGTTTTTCTTTACCACTGCTCTTTGAAAATCTTTGTGAAAAATTCCCACTGCTAGTTCACAGTTTCCACTGACAGTGTTATTTTTACCACTGTTGATCTAGCCGTTACAACTGTTGTGTCTGTAACAAAATTTTTACTAGCCGTTGAGAGTTAATTACTTTCCATATATAAATAGGGTAAATTTTTAGAAGATTATCTACATTCCTACTTATAATTTATCTTCTAAAGATAAATCTTTTCCTTAGATAATCTTTCTTGCGCAAAACTCTAAAACCCTAACTGTTTATATATTTTCTCTCAATTGGCGAGTTCTTTATACAATTCATACTGACACAATCTATTTTTCATCAAAAGATTCTATGGCACCGATCACTTTTGCAGATGAGCACAACCAAGTGGCCTACTTACAAAAGTCAAACGAGAAGAGTGGCCTTGTTTTTCACCAGATTGTGGACTTTCTTAATACTACCCATATAAGGTATGCTTTACTTCTTAATCCCACAATCTATATCTCTCAAATCAAACAGTTTTGGACTTCTGCTCAGTCCATAACCATTGAACATAGAGATACACATGAAACAGTGGATGCTCTTAGAGCCACTGTGGATGGGGTAACCATTGATGTTACTGAGGCATCCTTGAGGAGAATTCTCCAATTGTATGATCTCAATGGTATCATCACATTACCCATGCCCGAAATTCATACACATCTTTCATCCATGGGGTATGATACCACTGACAAAAAGGCTACTTTCAAAAAGAGTGGTTTTTGTCCCCATTGGAGATTTTTGATACATACTCTTTTGCATTGCCTAAGTCCTAAGAAAACTTCTTATGAACAATTCAGTTCAACCATGGCTTACCCTTTGGTTTTTCTAGCTTTAGATAGGACTTTTAATTGGTCAAAATATATTTTTTAAAGTATGCAAGGCAATGTAAAGAGTTCAACAAAAATTTTGATGTATCCAAGGTTTGTGCAAGCAGTGCTAAATGAGTTTCAACTGCAACCCCACAATAGAGTTTATAAAATCCGTTGCCTTAAGCCTAAAGCTTTTCAAAACATGAACAAAGATGGCAATAGGATTATTACACCTCTTTTTCCTCAAATGCTTGCAAAGATTTCTCAGGTACAAACTTCACCAATAATTACTGTTCCAAACATTGATTATACTCCACCAGTTTCTTACACCTATGAGAGGAGGTCAAAACAGCCAACTTCTCTCATTACAACACATCATGTCCCTGATCCTTCTGGTTTAGGAACAAGCAGTAGTGGTTCTAGACTTCAACCTAGTCCAACTAGGGAGGAATCTGAGCCATTGCCCCATGATTCACCTCTCCCAACAGGTCACACAGTTGGAAGTGTTGAGGGCAGTGGGCAACAAAAGGAATTGATAAATTTGTGTACCAAATTAGCCAAGCAGGTTGAATCTCTACAACAAAATCTGGCACAAGTAAAGAAGCAGCATGCCAAGGACATTACACACTTAAAAGAGGAGATTCAGACCTTGAAAGAAGAGTTGCAGGGGTTAAAAAAGCAAAGGACAACTGCAAAGCTTGTGACATCATCTTCATCATCACCTAATGATGGTGATTCAGCTGATTTTAATCAAGATTTGGGAAATTCTCCCAAACAGGGGAGGAAAACATATGCTGGAACTCAGGGGAGGAGAATTGATTTTGAAGATGAAGGTGTTTCTAGTAAAGGTGCAGAGGGAGCTGATACTCAAGAAGAGCCACTGGATCAAGACATTTTTAGTACTGCAACTGATGATTTTACCACTGATCAAATTTCCACTGCAGAGCCAAATATTCCCACTGCTGGACATGATATTGCCACTGCAAGTGAAGAAATTGATAAACTGAAGAAATACAAAGGTAAAGCTGTTATGCAAAGCAAGGAGCAAACAAGAAGAAAGGTTTCAAAGAAAGTACAAATTCAGATTGCTCATGATGCTGAAGTTGCAAGAAAGATTAATGAAGATGAAGTTGCTGAGAAGAAAAAGCTTGAAGAACTGGAGATTGCAAGCTTTATGGAGGCTAAAAGGCTGGATAGAATGGAAGATCCACTTTCCACTTTTCAACCTACAATATTCAGAGAGAAGACTCCAGAGTTCAGCTATGTACCTACTGAAGAAGAAATTGAGTTCTTGATTGCAAATGATCCAGTGATCAAGAAGAAAGCAATTGACCTAGTTGCAGATAAGTCTTTAACTGAAGAACAAAGAACAGCTCAGTTAAAGGACTTTATTCAGATGAAGAATAATCAAGCACTTCAAGAGGTAATTGGTTCAGTCAGAAAAGGTCAAAAGAAACCAAGGCAACCAACTAAAGCACAAGTTATTGCATACATGAAGACTTATTGTTGCAATGTTGGTGGTTGGAAAAGACATCAATTCAAAGGAATTTCTGATGATAAAGTTGAAAGTATCTACTACAGAGTTCAAAGACAAGATAGAGATTTCATTCCAATGAACTCTGAAGAAGAAGCAAGAAGGTATACTGATTTGAAGAGAAAGGCCAAAGACAGTGATTCTCAGACTGTTAAGAAGACAAAGTTTGCTGAAGAACAAGAAGTTTCAACTGAGAAGTTCACTGAAGAACAGCTGACTGATATGATTGTGATTGAAGAAGAAGATTTCTACCCTGAACCACTGCAAGTTAGACATCCTATCATTGACTGGGAAGTGTTTACTGCTAACAACTTTGCTTCAACATGGAAGATTACAAGGCTAGGTGGTGAAACTTCATCATTTATTCAGTTTGAAGATCTCATCAAAGCTTTTGACAGAGATGATCTTGATACACTATGAAAGTTAGTTCAAGAAAGGTTTAATGCTGAAGATCTCAAAGATATGAAGGAGATGCAGTTATGGGTTAATCTTAGAAGGCCCTATGAACCAGATGTTAATGATGATTTCTGTAAATTCTCATGTTCATGTCCTGGTACTAAATGGTTCTACTATGATTCATGTGAAGTTCATCATGTTTCTACAGCAAATGGAGTAGATGCATTCATGCTTGCTGAGAAAGAATATCCACTCAGAGCTGGAACTCTCACTGTGATGCTGTGTACTACTATAAGAGTTCATGAAGATAGTGAGAAAGTCAGAGCATTGTTACACAGGCTTCAAGATCAATGTTCAAGAGCTATTCAAGCATTGAGAAGAAGATGAAGTGTTTGAAAGAATTCCCCAAATCCTTGCAGATAATGAAGATTGAAGAAACTTATTGATTTGCAGAGAAATCATAAGTTTAGGGGAGGATTGTTGGGAATAATCTGTTACCACTGATAGCTGTGGAAGACACTGCTAAGTATTGTACTAGCAGTGGAAACGTATTACCACTGCTAGCACATTATTACCACTGCTATTAGATAATTGTTTGGAAAACGTGTTTAGATAAGTATAGAAAAGATCTTGTGAATATTCTATATTGTTAGCTTTATACTTATCTTGTGAAGGACTCCTTGTACTATAAAAGGAGGTCCTAGGTCATTGTCTTAGGTACTTACTTTCATACGTATTATTCATATTAGCTTCAAGGTGTAACCCTAGTGATAAGCAAGATCACTTGTATTATTTCTTAATAATATTGGAGCTTTGTGTTTATTGTTCTTACTTACATTACAACATATAATCTGTCTTCTAAGTATTACTAAGTATATTCCGTGTGCTTAGTAATACAACTCAAAATATCACTAACACAAGGTGTGTGTTTAGATCCATCACTTTTGGCAAAAACAACTTAGGCATGCAATAATACAGTCATGGCATTCAGTTTGCAAGTAATTGTCTATAATAAAGCATTTTAGCATGTAGTAAAAGCAGTAGCATGTATCTCCCCCAAAAGAGTTTATAAAACAGTTAAACAAAAGTTGGGGCTATGAAACTCACTTTAGTGATCAACAGCGGAGTGTAACGATATATCGTATGTCAACAATAGATTATGGCAAGACCACGATCTTTAACGATTACCTACGAAAGCATAATATTCGCGTTTTAGTATAGTGTACGATATAAGTGTACAAGTATATGTAGTTTGTTGGCTTTCAATATGATGTTGTACATAAATCTTAAGCTGATGTATCCATTAAGTGTTGTTTGGCTTATAGCCCTTTTATAAATAACCTCGTACCATCGTTCGGGCTATCAAAATCAAGAGGTCGTGTAGTGAACGTATGAGGAGCCAGGACACTTTAATTCGTAAATCTACAACTCGTCAATACGACACTCCGAAGAGGCCTCTTATGATAATAAAATTCCTTACTATTGTTATACTGGTCATTTATAAGTAAGTATTTGACGAGACAAATGTTGTATAACATATGTGTCGTGTTTCGTTAAAGACTATTGATTGACTTGCGTGACGATATGATGATATAAGTTATGTGTTGTGAAGTAGTTTAACATGCCATATGGTCATTACTTAGTTTGTCAAAGTCTAGCAAAGTCTAATCCAATGAACCAAGTTTTAAAAACGAGTTTCGGGTCATTAAACTTATATTAGCCGTGCGGCTAAGTCAAAAAATAATCAAGGACATTCTTGAGGATGTATCTAAGTTAAAATATCTTGAAACAACACCTTGTCTTAACCTTGGCTTTGTTTTGGCCTCAAGGAATCAAGATATCATTTAAAGTTTTTCAACTAAGGTTGTTTTCTAGTCAACAACAGGTCAGTTTAGTTTTTGTAGCTTTTTGCATTTTCTGTTCACTTTATGCTTATGTGCTGCCGAGTTTTTGTAGAAAAAGTCATTCTGATAAACTCTCATGTTTTACACTTTTGCTGATTCGGAGCAGAAAAGGGTCAAACCTCGTTTTAAAATCGTATCAGCAACTTATGTTCCAACAACATATTCACCTCTAGTCATCTTCATTTGGCCATAACTTTTTAACCACAAGTCCTTTTTAAGTGATTCAAAAGCTCAAATTCTAGTTTTTACTTTCTCTAACAGCTTCTCAAGCTTAATCAAGTTCAAGTTCCAAAGTTTACTTATATCAATAGTCTAATTACAAGTAATATACTTATATTTCATTGCAGAAAGTTTGGTTGCACATTCAGTCTTGCCAAAACGACCATAAGTTGAGTTCTACAACTTGTTTTGATGTGCGGCTTTCGCCAAAATTCATGTTTTTGTCTTGGCTACATTTCATAAAACTGGGTCGACTTCCAGAAATGAACAGAACTATGGGCTTTTCCCAAATGAAATCTGGTGTGCAGATTTTGACATGTTTTGCCATTTTGGCTCTCATTTACTCATCGGAATGATTTATGAGGTGCGCCACCTAGCAAAATGACCATAAGACATAGATCTACAAGCCTATCTTATTTAATTAACCTCAAGGTTTACTGAAATGATCAGTTTAATCAAACTTTAGGACTGTTGCAGAATTTCAACTTACAAAACCTACCTAAGGCTTGTTTTAGCTTCTTTTCATGTTACAAACTTCATGTACAACATCAATCATGCCATATTACATATAATACTTATATTAAATTACATCCAATGAATATAAATTATTATAACCATATTCAATAAAAATGAAGATTATCACAATTCTTACAAGGATTAGGTTGGAAAGTTACAAGAATAATCAATCCTAAACCCTTTATAATCTTCCACCCTTCTCTTTAATCTTTATCTATCTTTATAACACCTTGTTAATCACCCCAAATATCACCTTACTTCAGCCTCTAACCTCTTGTATAACTCTTAATTCAACCTTGTAATCACCAAAACAACACTTGAATCATGTAGAGCTTATCAACACTTTCATCTTTCTTGTACAACTTATTTATTGAATCAACTTATGGATGGTGATGGTGATTTATGATATAGGGTTTTTGAGAGAAAACCCAAAGAGAAAGAAATTTGTTTGGTGTAGATTTTGCATGTGTGGGAAAAATGAAGTGAAATTACTTGTAGATATTTTGCACAAGTTACAAGCATAAGACAAGTGTGCTTTGTGGTCTTTTGTATGCACGCCACCTCTACACATGAGGTGGTTAGTGTGTATTTTGTGATAAGTTTTGACTTATGAGGTGTAGTTTGGTCCCGGTAATTACTAATGTTAAGCCCTTAAGTCACGAAATTTAAAACCGGGTAACGTAAAAATATAATACTTATAAAAATGTCTAAACTTATCAATATACTCTAACTAGGTATATTAAAAGTGTGATAAGTCTAATGGGGTGCGTTTATGTTGTTAAAACCTAATATTGTAGGTTTGAGCACGCGTATTACGTAAAGAGTAAAATATTTACGTAAAAATAACAAAGTGCTAATAGTTTATATAAAATATAACTATTGGTGAAAGTAGAGTATTTTGAACACCTAGACTTATCGTAGTCTTGTGTTAACCGCGAGGAAAGTTTACACGGTTAAACTTTCGTAATTAATAAAGTAACAACTTTAAATAATTAATTATAGTCATAGGTGAACAAAAATGTTCAGAGTGTAATAATCCAAAATAGAGTGAATTATTTAACTTGGGAAATTACCAGTTACAGTATTTGCTTTTACATTATGGTAAAAGTCAAATAGTCAAAAGTTAGAGTCAAAGGGCAATTTAGTCATTTTGCCTTATGAAAATTTACGAGTTGCTACATTATCTATCAATATCAAACACACATACCAAATAGATTGACATAAGTTGATCTAAATATTAAAACGAAGTTTTAATCGGTAAAACTATTCAAACCCCCCCCCCCTTTTAGTTTTCCACAGAATGCTTCTTCCAAACGAATGAACTCATCTACCCTTATCATCGTCTATGTTACCTTCTGGGGCACTCGGTTAGAGAATCATTTAGCCAATTCCAAGCATTTGCTACCGGTTATAAAAGACGATATTTACATGACTTCCGGGACACCCGTGACGTAACTAGCTTCTTCTGCCCAACGTTCTTTGAAATCCGGTAGAGTTTCATTTTCTTGCCGAACGATTTTGGTGATTTCCATCAGATCCTTTAGACATTTTCTTCGGAGAGCGAACCTTGTCAAGAATTGCTCCCGAAGGGTTTCCCAATTATCTATGTTACCGTTGGGTAGCCGATCAAACCATCCAATGGTCGAGCCATTAAATGTTTGCTGGAACATTGTGCACTAGACCGGCATTTGCCATTCTCCAAGGTTTGATGCTCCGAAAATCTGGTTATTTATCATGGTTTGTGGAGCCATCGTAAAGTTTTATGTTGGTCGGCAGGACGTGCTTCGGTCCTGAAAGTTCTATGATTCTTTTGCTAAATGGGCATCTTAATGCCTCCTTGTAGGGTTTTTGTAGATCGTCTTCAGGTTTCTTCTCTACATCGTCATTTTGGGTTCTTTATCGGCTTCTTCGTCAAAGTCGATCCGTATTGGCTTGAGTGGGCTTCCGCCTTTTTTGTTGTGTTCTTTTATAAGGACTTTTAGTGAGGTTATATGACTTATGATTTGTTCTCCTATGTTGGGTAGATTGTTACTATTGTTGTGACAACCGACAATTTTGAAACTTTAAATGACTATTTTACCTTTTGACTTTTCAGTTTTGACTTCAACTTTTTGGCTTTTGACTAGTTAACGTTTACCGTTGCGTAAAATCAGTTACTACGTAACCGGTAGTCAACCGACAAATTTTCTTAACCAAAGAAATAAATTTTATTTTTAAAATTATTACCTTCTCAGCATTCCGTTCACATTCAATTATTTAACAGATAACTATTTCACGTATAACGAAAAACGACACGTAACGCATACCGACATGATAATAATTAAATTTGTATTTAATTATCACAAATTAATTAAACAAACATGATTAAATAATTTATTTAATATTTTATTCAAAAACGTTTGTTAAAAACGCGAATATTCAAGTTAAGGTTTCATTCTACGGACAAAGCCTACCCGTGATACCCGACGACTACATAATAAATAATAAACATTTTAAATAAGATTTATATAACAATTATGAGATACTAGTCGTGTAAATACTCAATCTTCGTGGAAAAATTATTTTAAACTCAATGGTGTAAATTTCATGTCTTAAACTAAATGTTATCGAACTTAAACGAGCCCCGAACCCTTATTTTACACCGCAAGTCCAATTAATGGTCCCTGTGACTAATTTACACCGCAATTCCAATTAATAGTATCTATATTTTCGGTGAATATGGTCGTATTTATACTCGTTTCGAAGGTATTTTAATAATCTATTATCTTTTGCAAAAAATATATTTTTACGGGTTAAGGGTATAATTTTAATGGACTAAAAATTAACATTTTGGTGACGAACGAAAAGAAAATGGGAGACAAGAATCTCCTCATTCCCCTTATACACCCACTATATAAACAAAACCCCCTCATTTTCACTTCATTTCTTCAAATTCTAGAAAGAGAAACACACACTCTTCTCATCATTCTCTCTAGAATTCTCTCTACCTTATCTCTAAAACCACCACCACCTCTCTCCACCACCGCCAGCCACCACCGTCGCCGCCAGTCACCATCACCGCCGGCCGCCGCCGCCACTTTTTTTCTACTTTTGTTCGTGTTTTCAAGATTTGGAGTTTTGAAGATTTAGGATTTATAAAAAGGGTTTTTATTTTAACTTGTAAGTAATCACTTAACTAATATTTTCATCTTTTTACTTCTTATTAAACTTTGCTAGTAACGATTGGTGGTTAATATGGTTAAATAATGTTTGGTATATTGAGCATACGGAATAACCGTTATTGATTATGTGCACTTTTGGTATTGATGAACCAAAAGGGGCGTCTCGGGTCCGTTATTGTATTAAATTGACATTTTAGAGTATGTATTGTTGAAACGGATATTTGTGACTTTGTCGGATAGTTTTAAATTGTTGAATGATGATTTTGAAAAATATGGAAACGCCCTATATACGAACGGGTCATGCCGATTTTTTTTTAATTTTCTATACTTAATATTTTCGTAGAATTATACTTTTCACAAATTCCGATAAAAAGACGAAAAACATAAAAATTTGCAAAAATTTTAAAACTTCTTTTATTTATTTTGTAACACTTAATCGTGTGTTTTCGTTTAAACAGAAACACTTTATTTCATCATTTTGGGGTTTCCGGTAATGTGTTGAGTTATATTGCTTTATTTATTTTCCTATTTTCTTATATAATACATGCAATGTATTATATACTTTGACTATTTTATTTTTCTTATTCTTTCTTATATATAATACATGTCATGTATTATATACACTTTGATTATTTTGGTTGTTCATATTTATTATATAATTCATACTACGAACTATATACTTGTTTATTTTTCATAAAGGTGTATATATTACATACTTTGATTTAGTCTTTCTATTTATTCTATTTAACCAACCACCAAAACTATTACAACATGATAACTAATTTTTTTTTATCAACGTGTCATGTTGATGTAACCATCATTCAGAAAACTCAATTTCATTACTTTATTTTAGCGTGTCATAGCCGTTAAGATAAATCGTATCTTTTAGGTCCAGCCGATCCCATACGACCGTTGTGTCTGTATTTCTTGATACCATTATGTTTCGCTACTTAATGCCATTTGGGTTACTTACATTACTCCATACCGAGGTGAGTTCATGGCTCCTACTTTACTTGTTTTAAAAAACTTTTGGGAGAGAATACATGCTTGTTTTACTCAAATTCATTATTATTGTTACTTAAACACATGATTTGTTTGCTTGAACTTTACATGCTTTGCCTAATTACTCGTTCGGTTACTCGAACGCATTACTTGATTTCTTGTTATATGCTGGATTCCTTTCTTATGGACACAAGTGCTTGAAACACATATGTGAGCTTATAGCCCCACTTTTATTTTTTGACTAGTTGCTCACAAAACTTTTGGGGTGAGAAAACATGCAAAACATTTTAAGGACCAAGAACTATACTTATGCTTTTAAAAACTATTATGTGGATAGCCTAAGCCCTGAATCCCACGTATGCCTACTTCATGAATTGTCAATTCCTGCAGGAAGCGCGATTGCTATAGATAGATCTATTGGGGGTGACTTCCCCGTTCGGTTGGCCATACATGGGTCAATGCGAAACGTATAACATATCGGGATCGGATCGAGTGTAACGGGATAAGCACTCGCAACGGGCCCCCTATTAGTATGACTACATTTTGCATACACCACTGTCATAGTTTCGGTTGCATGAACTTAGTGCTAGCGTAATAGTCACCCTCTTTTATATGGCATTATATTCGTTGTAATGTGCATATACTTTACGTATGGTCCAACTTTATGCTCAACACTTATGGTCTACTCTACTATTACTTTTCATAATGTTGTGAGTAAGGCAGTGGTCACAAATACTTTACTTGATATTGCGTACAATAAGCATTTTCGAAAACCTTGTGGTCCACATTACTTATTTACTTGAGGTAAACTTTATTTTTATGACATTGTGAGAGACACAATGGTCACAAAACTTTTTATTTAACTCACATTAATTTTCCTCTGTATTGCTATTTATATAAACTTATGAACTCACCAACCTCGTGTTGACACTTTTAGCATGTATTTCTCAGGTGTGATTTCCATTGTTGTTGTTTGGCTTCTGAGGCGCTTGGCAGGGCATGGTCATAAACTACTTTTACATTTAGGACTACTTAAATAAATGGGTCTTATAATTCCGCACTTGAATCATGATTTAAACTCATTTAAATCTTTTAATGTAGATTATCTTTAAAACGGATAAGGTAAATCCGTTCTATTTACTTTGTGTTGTGATCTAATTTAGTAGCACCCCAGTGACAAAATCTTCTGCTACGGTCCATTTTTGGGGGTGTTATAGTTGTTGTCATTCTTCCCACTCCCATCGGGTTGGTCGAGAGGAATTTCAAAGGCAGGGCCTATCAATTTTTAGTTTTGGTAGAATGAATAACGGGTCTCGCAGATGGCACCAATTTATCGAAGTAAATTTCTGTACCTATTCCGAACAATTGGTTGACTCGTCATTCGGATACCTACACAAAGAAAACACGTGTTTGCCTCGCCTTAGGTTTTA
This sequence comes from Chrysanthemum seticuspe, assembly GCA_019973895.1. NCBI lineage: Eukaryota > Viridiplantae > Streptophyta > Magnoliopsida > Asterales > Asteraceae > Chrysanthemum > Chrysanthemum seticuspe. The sequence goes on from BPTQ01000006.1 coordinate 141,029,553, forward strand.
TCCCAATACCAAGATCCGGCGTGAGAATAAGTTTCTAGAGAGAGAAAGTAGATGTGATTTAGATGGAGTAAAAATCATACCATGTGAATAGTGTGTTGAGCCTTTTATAGTTGGACTTTCTTGTCCTCATCCGCTGGTCACGTGTGGTGACTACAAAATTTTCAAGCGGCAAAGTCTAACGTTTCTCCTTTTTGGTGTCTATCCAAGTTATCACAGGTTCCTAGACTCTGTTCCTTGCCCTTTTGGTTAAGTCATGGTCGGAGCTCGGAGGTTGTCTTGGCTAGAGGGACATTCAGCTATATACGGTCTGGGTCGTTTGGCTTATATAAGATATGTATCTGTTGTAGATAATTCGGTTTGGGCCATTCGGCCATATACACCAACAGCAAGCGATTCACATTTAACTCCTACACAAAATAAATGCTACTATTGTGTGTGTTTCCTCATAAACTTGTACGTCTATAAATTAAAGAAACAATATAACCCAAAAATATCGTCATATCTAATACAAGCTTTACTTAGGCTACCCCCAATGGGTCGGTCGACCAGTGGATCTATGTCGGTCAATGTGGGTCGACACGAAAGCAACCTAAAGGTCCTAGTTAGTCGGCGAGTGATTTTTTGGAGACCAAGGTCGGGCATGCAACCAATTAAAATGCACATCTCAAACTCAAAAAAAAAAAAAAAAAAAAAAAAAAAAAAAACTTTTTTTTTTATTATTTTTTTATTTTTAACAAATACAATTTATATATGGTGTAAACAAGATGAGTTTTTTTTTTAAAAAGAATAGATGTCGATCGCCTTATTATGCCTAAAAGTCGGTTGTAAGTCGCAGAAAAGAGAAAACAGATGTGTCATGAAAATAAAAGTCACTAGAGGTCATTGCAGAGGTAGTTTTATATGAGATAATTCGTAAAATGGAAATGCTACACTGAAATTCACAAAATGAAATATCCTTCCTTCCTTGATTGATACGGAGTATATTTTTTATACTTTCTTTCACTTTTCTTTGATTAAGTGAAAGAAAAGCGACAATTTTTTTGTGAATGATTTTGTGAGTGTAAGATTTATGTTTTTAAAAATTCATGCTTAGAGCAGAGGGTAAGGGAAATGAATAACACGTCAATTGTAGAAAAATATAGATTATTGGCACGTTAACCCATACCATGTAACATGCCAACCACAAGCCAAAATATGTTTGAGTTGGTTCACTGGCTCACGCGAATGTTTGTTTTTATTTTTTTGTCTTTGTGTATTGTGAGTGAGTGGTTATTTTTAGTGAGGTATTTTGTGAGACCCAATAACATGTTAGTGATGTGTTATGAAAAAAGGTGTTTTAGTTATTGATAAGTTATTGAGAGGTGTATAATGTGACGTTGAAATGACATACCAATAACGTGTCATTGGTATTCACGATTCATTGTGCCCTTAAAAAAACAAAATATCGTGCAGACGTACGGAAGTACCCCGTATCCACCACAAAACATTCAACAAGTAACAAACCACTTCCCTTTTAGTCACACATTGCACATAGTCTCACATACCATCAATGGACCCCACACACCATTAAAATCTTCAAACTCACCAACAAACCACAACCATCAGATGACCTCACATCACACCATCTACACATCTCCACGTATCTCATCCAGCTGCCTTTAGATCAACACATACACATTGTGGCTCAATAATCTTCCACGCTTCCACATTCTCAACCATTAGATCAAACTTCATCCAATGGTTGATGGTACTAAGATCCTCCCGCCCTCTTTGCCCTTTTATGACGTGGAATGTGATGAATGAAAACTAACTCTCTCTCTCTAGAAAGAAAGAAAGAAAGGTTTTTGTAGTAGTAATAGAAAATGCAGCAGCAAGAACAAGGTGCTACTAGCTCTTTAGCGGCGAGCTTTCCTTCTAGTAGCGAAAGATCTTCTAGTTCAGCTCTCCAACTTAATGTCAAAGAAGGTATACTTACTTATATATGATCCGGTCTATTTTTACATGGTATCAAAGCCATTTAGTTTGTCTATGTTTTTCTAATGTTTTGAGTCCAAGGAATATCGATTTTTTTTTTTTTTTTTTACTTTGTTGTTTTCTGATGGGTTTAAGTAATGTGTGATGTTTGATCTGAAATTTGTTTTTAGGATCTGAATTTTGATATTTGGTGTTATTGCGGACTGTTAGATTTCATTAATTGCACCTAACTTGCTATTTATAGTTGTCTTTTAGTACATTAGAAACAGAAGGATGACAAGTTAGTTCTCTTTCAGTTCTATTTACAGAAAGGATGAGAATTATAATTTGCTTATTTATTTATTATTATTTCAAAAGAAATTAAAAAAATGAGAACATTTATATAATATGTTTAATACTAGTAGTATTCCAATTATGTTTTTGCCCATAAGAAATACAGTGTTTAATGAAACAATTTAGATTTTCATAATTCTACAAATAGAAGTTGTGAGTTTTAAGATTCATTTCTGTTCACTTACAGAATTAAATAATGGTTGTATGAAACTATAAATTTGATATGATTTTTTAAAGACAAAACATTGGATAATTTTTCATTCACATGTAGTATGCTGGATTTGGTGTTTAAATCCCGTAAAAATGCAAAGTATGGGTATTTTTAATCAAGTGGCTCTGATTTGCATATATTTTGTTGCTAGTCAAGAGACAAAAAAATATATATATTAAAATAATGACACTTGGGAATTTGAGGGACAATTTGGATGTATTTAACTAATATAATATTTGTCTTGTTTTGATGATAGGAATGGAGAGTGATGATGAGATCAGAAGAGTGCCGGAGATGGGTGGAGAAGCTGCTGGAGTATCAGGATCCGGTAGAGAAATCGGGTCAGTTGCGCATCCGGTTCAAGGCTCCGGTGAAGGTTCGAGAAGGAAAGGGAAAAACCCGGCTGACAAAGAAAACAAACGGTTGAAGAGGTATCCTTACAAAACAAGTAAAACCACTTTTATTTAGATATGTCCAAATTTTGTCTATGCACTTTTAAGGTTTGGATATGATTGATACTTATATCATGCTAAGAGTTGATTAACACCAATGGATAAGGTTAGGTTGAGAGTGAAAACTGTAAGTATCCTATAAGTTATGTTTACTTTTGGATATACGTGATGAAAAATGATTGGGGAGGATAAACTTGTGGCCGAATCTGTGTCCAACCTTATTTGATGGCAATCTACTAATATGTGAGAAAGTAGAGCCTTTTCTAGTATATCTGGATGGTTGTCATGTAAATCCGGGCACACGTTTAGGCACAAGTGTAGTCTTCCAATCATCTCTCATACGTAAAATGTGATGCCCTCCTCTTTAAAAAAAAAAAGTCAAAATAGCAATTTGGATACGTTTTAGTTATTGATTAGGCATTCGAGTGACTCGGAAAAAAAAACAAAAAAACAAGATAGAGTAATTTGTTAATGAAATAGGGAAGGATAGGGATGTCAAATAATTGTCAGAGTCAATAATGGTTAAAGCATTTTTAGATTTTGAAGTTCTCAAGTACAAAATGAGATGTAACAATCTTAAAGAAAAAATGTTGCATCAGATGGGATGGAAAGAGTATTATATAAGTTGCCTTTGTTTTGAGATGGCCCCCTAGCGCGGCTTGAAAGCTGGTCCAAAAGTGCATGGGCCTACCGGTGTGATTAGGTATCTTTGTCACGCATTCGTTTAGAGTTTTTGCACGAACACTTGTTAGGTTCAATTTTCAATCCCTGTCTTTGGCCCGGATTTATATTGCATAAATTGTCCTATATTTGTATATATCTTCATTTTAACTAAATCCGCTTAAGGTATTATTTATTAATAGTGTGTTAGTCACTGTGTAAAACACACAAACTGGATACACATTCAAATATATTTATAATACTAAATAGATATATTTATATCAAGTTTAACCTCCAAGAAAACAAGGAGACAATGTCCAAAAAAAAATCCTAATTGGACTGGGGCGTTAGGTACCAACAAGGATCGGGCCTTGGAAGGACACCAAAGCCCGACATGGTCCTTATGCACCTGTAAAATTATAGTTGCAATATAGAAAGGATATAATAACCTTAGTACCCCCACTAACCAAAGGTGGTTGTTTTCAAGTTCCGTATGAGACAAATTGTGTGCGAGTATGTGTCGTTCAAAATATTATAAATATAAAGTAGCATTTGTTCAATTACTACGTATTTATCTAATGAATTATTATTTTCATTAAGTTCAAGATTATAATTTTGTGTCAGGTTGTTGAGGAATCGAGTTTCGGCTCAACAAGCAAGGGAAAGAAAGAAGGCATACTTGAGTGAGTTGGAGGTACGAGTGAAGGACTTGGAGAAGAAAAACTCTGAGCTTGAAGAGCGTTTGTCCACACTGCAAAACGAGAACCAGATGCTTAGACATGTACATCTCCCTAATTTTCGATGTCATTATTCACATTTAAAATATTACAAAGTTGGATGTTTTACATACTTTGAATCGTTGCTATGCAGATCTTGAAGAACACTACGGCTGGCATGCAAGAAAGGAAATAGAATTAGGTTTAGATGCAAGTAAATACTAATTAATGAGTGATTGTGGCCGTAAAGCTAAGAGTTGCGGTTAGATTAGAGTGATTATCCTTTTCGTTTTTGTGTGTTAACGAACATAAATGGCGATGATTGTGTCATTGTGATTGCTGAAGCACTATCTTAAAATTTATTTAGAGTATGATTTCTTGGATCTACCATACTTGTCTCAGTAGTATCTTGAAGTTATATTCTTTCTAAGAGCATAAAGTTATTCAGCTGATTGAGCAACTAGTCAAAATGATGTTCATTGTTGGCTTGCTTTTACGAATTAGTTGACGCAAGAGCTGCCAATTTTAACACGTATGTATAACAACAGTATATCTTGCAAAGTAGAGAGCTGCCAATTTCTGAATTAAGTTGAGACTGAATGCAAGAATGCGCAATCATGTTGTAGATAGCAAATGTGATGCTAAGAGCATATGGACTAGCGGATGAGAGATGGAGCCAAGGTTGCAATGAAACGGGGTGGTGGATCTGAACTCTGAAGCCAAGGTTGTAATGAAACCGGGCGGTGGATCGCCCCGTTACTAGTGTGGATCCTGGACTGACCCACTTCGGGGTTACTTCCCGCAAGTGAACACACACTCGCACACATGCATACACACCTTACTTCCCCTGCTTAACCCTGACAAGAAACCCTGCCTCCCCACTTTGTCTTCTTCAGCCGGCAACCTCACCTGCCTGACCCCGCCGGTGAAACCCTTCATGGTTGCCTCCCACTCCCCTATTGACCAAGAGGCAAGACATGGTTTTGTGGGTGAAGCTTTCAGAAAAGTAAAAGTATTGGTAGTTGGTGTTTGAGATTGGTTATTAGAACTGTTAAAATCTACTTGTTCTTTATTTAAGCAGTATGGAATTACAACTCCAAGTTGCGTATTCAAAATAACCGATCAAGCAACTATAAACACGTTCAAAACTCATTATCTACTGTATCTGGACACAAAGAAAGCGGATAAATAGATGAAAGGGCTGAACCTAACTTTATTGTTCATGGCAAGTTACCAAAAAAATAAGTTTATGAATGCTGAACAGAGTTTAAAAAAATGGTGGAGAAATTTATTCACCCAGCCACATGAAACCAAATTTAGACGCAAAATGCTCTTATCGTATTTGGAATCAATCTTTTTCAAATTAAATCAGTCCTGACTTGTTACAGACCGATTCTGTAAATCAAGAAAAGATTTACTATCTTATAGTATTACAAGTTACAACTACTGCTAACTTTGGGCTAGATCTGAGCCCTCGATGTCACATGATCACCCTAAAAATATCACACTTAGCAGCCCTATTATTACTTTATTTCCACTTTCATGGACTTCTCCAATCTATTATATCATAAACACAACAAATTCACCTTACAATATTGTTTCCTAAACTGGTAACACGTTAGTCATGTCATGGCTCTCGAGGCCTTTACCGTCTGCCTGAAAAAAGGGATGATGAAGCCGTACTCCTTCCTGGTAGAAAGGGGTTTGCATTTCGATGAGACGTGATACCTACACAACCACCATCAATGTCAGAATACACCAATAGATACCATAATCTTTCCAAACACTATTGTGCAGTAACAATGTGCATAATGTATATATGTAGTTATGTGCCGAGAAAGAGAGACATACAGCTCGACGAAAAGCAAACATTTCCTCTTTCCCAGAAAGCATGGAAATGATAGCAGTGGGTGCACCTCCTGAACCAATATTTCCCTCTGCTAAAACATCTCGACGAAGCTTTGAACCTTCTGTCTCTGTTTCAAACTGGAAACTGAACAAAGAGATGCAGAAAATATCACATCAACCGAAGACTATATGATAGATCCAAACTCTATTTTCAAATAGGGTTTCTTTGCATTAAAAAACAGTATTTCATTCGTCTTGTTTTAGTCATTGTGCTCTTTTTGTACACCTAAGTTATTATAAGATGCCTTAGCGTCCGGGGTAAATTTTGTAGAATCTGTAACTGAATAAATAAACTGGACATTTGTATACATATATAGTTAACATTTTGAATAGGAACACACATTTTGACGGTATTAGAGGGTTTTATGTTACAAAATGACTCAAACGTGAATCCAAAGCCATCTTTTAATGACTCATATCTTTAAAAAAATGCAACTAAAACTAGACAAATAAAAAACTACGTTATCCTTTATAAAATCCAACAAGCAAAACAGACACTAATGTTACATATTACTGTGAATTAATTTAAAGACGCTTTACCTTTCTAAATCAAAAAGGGTTCCCTCTTTGGTTCCCTGGAATAATTCATCAATGGAAGCAGCTGCAGAACAGTATAAGGAACAATGGTGGTTGTATAATTCATCAATTAGAATGATAAATCTTCGAGCCTGAAATTAATTAACATAGTTCAGAACATTCCAATAACAAGATAGATGATGAATGAGTAAAGTACCTTGTCACGAATCTGCATACTCATCATGGGAATGTCTGATATGAAAACCGTATGATAGTTCTTGGCTACAGCTATGTAATCTGCAGCACCAACCTAAACGTAATGCTATTTAGTAAAACTAGATAGAAATAAAAATGTAACACATAAAACAAGTTATATATGTAAATTAAGGAATTGTACCGGACGACCACATAAATATTCAAAAGAAAACTTTGCCACCCCGTTACAGCTTTCAGGAACTTCCAGTGTTCTGCATAATGCATGCACCATTCAATCATTCATCATATTGGGTTCTATTAAGTGAAGAACTATTAGCATTGTAAGTGCTGCCTTATCACGTACCTGCCAAACATTACTGAGATAGTTTCGGACCGGACTTGTTCCCCAGAATTTTGTATTGTTTCATCCCATATGTTTTCATATTTCTTGGTTGCAATGCTGTTTAACGGATAGAAGTATGTCACCTACACATTGATGATATAAAGATAATTTTTTTACTTCAGATGTAACGAGATTTTATGATACTGATAGAAAAAGCATGATGAAGTCATTATATCAGTTGTTTGGTTTAAATATTAACGAATAACATATTAAGTTCTCACCCGGTTCACAGATCTTTGTGATAATAACCGACGGTAATCAGTTTCACTTCCAATTAAAACAGTTCCACAATGGTCTTCCAATTTGGCAAGAAGCTTCAAGAAGAATTCCCATTGCATACCATCCTAAATAAAAAATGAGCGATTTCAAATTTAATGCTATGTATATGCATGTACCCTTGCAATGTAGATCAATCATTATAAATGCGATAAAAATTTGAAATTTCGTTGTTCAGTTTAACGTTAACCTGATTCAAGTCACTTGGTGCTCTGTTACTAGTGGCAACAAGAATAGTTCCAGTACTTAGCAATCTGCTTATAATTCCAGATAGTGCCACAATAGCAAACACATCAACAGTCTGTATCAAAAAAACAACAAGATTCAAATCACGTTTTTATTTATTCAGTTCTTCTGTTTCGTGAAATAGTTAACAATTTATTGTTGTACCTGGATTTCATCAAAACATAGAATGCTGGCTCCTCTTCGGTCACCACGTTGGTCAACAAGAAACTTATCAGCAACCGCAGGAAGAATGTTTTTCATTTGCATCTCCTCCTTATAACTTTCTTCTGCAGCTACCCATTCTTTAACTTTAGTGTCAAAAGGAAGGTTCATTATCCAATTAGCAATGCTCGATTGCAGGGACTTGTCTTGCACTTGATTTTTCCATACTTTATGCATACGCTCATTTATCTCTAGCATAGCCTGATTATATAAATACACGAAAATGACAAAATGGTTTATAAACTAATAAGGAAGTTCAAAAGCATTGGAAATATTCTAAAAAGAGATGTCAAAAATGGGTCAAAACTTTCAGACAAGTATGGATAGACACATATGATTTAGTACCCAAAGTATTGAACACTCGCCTCGTGGAAGTGAAATCTTCTTCTGTGCGTGACAATACCTTTGGTGGCACTATAAAACATGTCCATAAGCATCGTCTTGCCTATATGGTGTTCATAAAAATAATTTGAGTAAGATACATCATAACATAAAAACTTCTAAGCAAAAAAACTGAAAATAACGTTGCAAAATCAGTAAATAGACTAATTCAACTAAAGTTTCCATCAGCAAATATGGAAAAGGGATTAGCAACAAACCACTTCCAACGTTCCCATAAATATATAATCCTTTAGGAGCTGGTGGAACTTCAGGACGTTTGCCAACAACTGAATCCAACTTCCTTTCTCGATTTAGATATGAAACCCATTTCCCAACTCCAGGGTCTACATTAACTTTTTTCCTACACGAACAAAAGCAGTCAATAGCCAAAAGAAATTAGAAATAAATATATCCAATGTTGTTACCTATCAAGCCATTTGCCCAAGAATCTATTGTGTGACTTGTCTGTTGAATCATTCCTATTTTGTTTACTCTCAGCTTCTTTCATTAAGAGCCTGCGTCGCTCGTTCTCACGATCCTCTTCCCACTTAGACAATTTAACCTTTAAAGGATATAAAATTATAGATCATATCAGTAGCTTTAAAGTGAGGTGGTAATATAAACGTATGGTTTGAAACATACGTGATATTCTTCCATATCTTTCTCATACTGCACCAATCTTTCAAGCAAGTTATCGAGTTCCAAAGCAACTTTCTCCTGGTAAGGATCGAATTGTAGCTGTCCTTCTTTTACTAGATGTTTATACTGTGTAAGTGGCCCTGAATTAAAAAAAAAAAAAATTGTACAACAGTTAGCGCGTAGATTGTGTTATTACTCTAGCCCCAAATCTCTAAGTCAACAGAACATATACTAACGAAAGATGAAAAACCACATGAAGTCAAACACATGAGCATATATAACAACCAACACGACCAAACTAATACTATGCACTATTCTCAACTATTTTAACAGCTAGCTAGTTGCCTCTTGGCTTCATCAAAGACAATTTGGATACTCAGTTTACGTTGATAGATTTGTTCAACGTCCTTTTGGGGCTTGCTAGTGAAATTTCTGGATTAGTCATTTGTGTTAAGGGACTTCCTGCAAGTATCGGTTGGTGATCTATTTTTAAACTCTCTTTGTCAGGCAAGCAACATGCATAATCAAATACATGATTTTCAGGTTCATTTCAAGTGTTGGTTGATGATGTTGTTAATATCTCGAGCATCAAAGGGGTTCAAAGTGTTGTTCAAATTTTTTTGTTACAATCGGGGTTGGCGCGTGATCTAATTGTAATAATGCTCCTACTGTAGAAAAAAGATCATGGTGAAACCTCCATGATCATTTTCTGGCTTCTATATACGAGTCAGGTTTTTGGTAGGCTCTCTCATATCTCAAATTTTGTAGGTTCTCCATTGTAACAAGTTTCTTTAAGCTTAGTCACTCCCTACATTCTGAGATTGCTATTTCCTTGAGGGAAAATTCACGCACCTTGTCCTAGTTGAAACTTAAGCCCATGATACTATTTTGTATGCCTTGATGACCGTCAATTTTGATATTAACCTATTTTACTATCAAAATCCATCCACATTGCACCCTTACATAATCACAATAACTTAGGAGGTGTTTGTTTAACAACCAATATTACCAATATTAATCATTGTATAAACCTAGCGCAATTTCCCTAAACTATTACCAATATTAACCAAGGACATAATAATAAGAATTTAATGGTGAGATGAAACAAAATGTATATAAATAATGAAAGAGATACCATTGGGTTTATTGGAAGATGAGAATTGAGGTTGATCGGAGTAGAGACGAAGAGGGATTATTCGAGAAAACGATGTCGAGTGTCGTCGAGCAGCTAACACAAATAAAGAAATTAGGCGTCTCATTGTTGTTTATAAAATATGGGTTTTGTTGTTGGGTGATTAAGAAGGGGATAAAAAAGGGGGAAGAAATTGCCATTGATGATGGTTAAATAGGTGGGGGATGGCAAAATGGGAGAGAAAGTTGAGAAGTGCCGCCATTGTTCACGTGGCCAATGCTCCGCCCATCCACTTCTTTCCGGTGTCGTAGCCAACGTTTATACTACAAATCCAAATGGAAATGTATTTCTATTTTTCATTTCCTTTTTTATTTGTGTGTTTCTAGTTTGGATACTTCATTTTTAGTGTCATATCTCAATATTATATTATGATTTACGGAGTAAAAGTTTAACCGTGATCAGGTAATGGTCGAAAACGGTCAATCGAATACTCGCCCTCCTTTAACAATCTGGACGAAAAAACCTCATTCGTTTACTCATTTACATTTTAATGTGTCCAATGTTAATTGCCTACTAATATCAACCGGTCAAAAAACTTGAGTCGTAATGATAAAAATTGATTGGTTGCAGAGTGTCATGATTGCGTTCTTTTAAATTGCGTTTTTATTGTTTGGAGAAAGAAAGTAAATCAAGTGTCCACTAGACGTCAACTACACCAAGTTAAGTTATGGACTTATGACCGATGATCTTAAGGAATAATAAGACATGTGGTTACCAACCGAGTCCATTTGTGTCCTTGACGCGCAGTTGTTGAAGGGGTGTAATAGTTACCACATGCGGTGGTGATGCCACCGCACCATATATCTCCAATGAGGAGTGTGTTTGGCGTAAAGCGTTTAGGAGCATTTAAGAACGGTGAGCGTTGTAATTTATAATGCCGGTTTGACAAGCACCAAGTAGCTTTATCTAACTTTTTGGAATGCTCATTTTTCAGCACTCCATAAAGAAGCATTTACGAGCGTTGAGCATTTAAAAGTTGTTTTACACATTATAATTATTACAACTACACAGTTACCAAACATTTTTATAGAAAAACACAGCTAATACTCACTCTATTTTTGCCAGACATTCCCTAGATCTAAACACAACAGAAAACCTTATAGCTATGGGAAAATTCATCTGTAAATGAACCACAGATTTATCGTGATTAAGCAAAGGAACTGTTGGATTATCGACTTATCCCAGACCGCATAGACTATTGCAAGGTTTCCCATCAGGCATGTCAATCAAGGCTTCATAAACATAAACACTACGGTTTCGTTAAATATGTGTATTCACTTGTCACTTGATACATCTGGCTAATGCGTGCAGCCAATAACCAATTAAACATTACATCAGTAGAGCCAATTTGGCAGTAAAAATAAACAAACAATGAAGTTGTGAACAGAAAAAATAAATAATAATAATCATTCCGAGAGATACAGGGGAACATCGCTGCGTCGACGTTTACCTTAGGCATCAGAACTTGTACCTCAACTTCCCTGCCAGTCCAAAGTGCATACAAAAACAGGTGCCCGTTAGACAGTATAACTTACGCATCAAAAAATTTCTCTTCCGAGCAGTGCTCGATTGTTTGTACAATACAGCCGATCGATGAATTGATGGATTCTAAAGAATGCTACTGACAAGTCATTGCTCTTTTCTTGTCATCGATGACCATATACGAATGGAACAAAACTTTCAAATTTTTGGAACCATATCCACAAATCACTGTCTTCTATGTACATGTCAATGAAGCATTTCTTTGTAACAACGCACAGGCTGATGGCAAAACACCGTTAACAAAACCAGATATATGCTCACAACTCCATTGCACGGTTGGCCTTAAACCAAACAAACTAACGTTTTTCATACATATTCCTTCAAAAGGGGCACCCTCAATCCCTAACAGCATAGGCGGTTTTCTTGAATTAAAACTGACTACATTAGTAATAAATATACCCTTTATCCTCGGAAGGGCTTTCGGGTCCCACGCGTCATCGGGGTGGTCATTCGCACCTCGGCTAAACCTTAGAGGCACCTTAACTCCGTCCATTGTAATGTTAGTAATTGTGATATTTTCAATATAACCCCCTCTACCTTTGTCTGTTTTTATCCGGATACCAGCTGCTGAATTTCTAATGTGAAGATTTTCTATTTGAATATTTGAAATGCCTCCGGACATTTCGCTACCAATCCCGACTCCTGAACATGTTGGGGTTGTGCCTGATACTCGTCTGATGATAATGTTGGAGCTTGGGCGGGCCATGTTTATGCCATATTGGTCCCACCCGCTTTTTACAGCTACTAGATCGTCACCACTTTCTATATAACAATCTTCAATGCAAACGTTTGTACATGAATCTGTAACGTTAAGAATTGAAAATTAAGACACTTTTAAGGGGTAAAAAGGGTATTTTTGAAATTTTACATATATTGACGATATGGGAAAAGGCAATACCTGGGTCTATGCCATCAGTATTTGGGGCATTAAGTGGAGCCAATATTGTCATGTCTTTAATTACAACATTACTGCAAATAATAATGCACAACATTTAGTTTCGGAGCATAGGTGAAAACAGAAATCCAAATTCCTGAAAATAGTTTGCGGAAGGGCAGAGTCGTCCATTAACAATTTTTTTCTCTTTTGGGTGGAGAACATACTTACCTCCATTTTATATTTCTAGCATCTAATGCATTAATTGTGGTTGCTTTATGACACATTGCCCTCATTATGCTCATTAAATCAAAGCAATATCATGTGCAACTTCTTGGTCATGACATAGAACATGTGAAGGATCATGTGCTCTGTGTTTCAAGACTCATGACTATTCAATGTTTAAGGTGCTAAGTGCTTGGACAACCAAAGGAAAATAAATGTATAAAAAAACCAGGTCACTACACTTATATATAAGACGATAAATGAAGATAAGCCACATAATAGATACAAAAATGCAATAAAATGGGTTAAAGAAACGGAGCACCCGGAGAAAAATAAAACTAAATATATGCCACTTTATACAAAAGCAAGTACCTTTAGATCCAAATCTGGACCAGGGAGGATTTGGGAAAAAAAAAATGCATGATGGAGCCCGTACTGATTTTCTATTGTATTCTAATTATATTTTAGTGTCATATTCTGTAACAAAGCGATTCATAGTGTATGATAAAAATGGCTTTAAATGGTAGAAAGTAGCATCAACGTATCACTTGTCCACTTTAGAAGTCATTAAGGCATGGGTAGGGAATTGTAATGATATAACAATCCCTCTGAATTAGATAAAATACACCCTATGACTTTAACTTTGATGGTCAAACAGGCTAATTGTCCACTTTAAAAGTTCTATGATTTTTTACAAGATGCTAGCTTTAACTTTCAAAATTCAAACTAGAGAAAGGAGGAAGATCGCACCTGCAGTAAACAGGGTGGATGGTCCAAAAGGGAGAATTACGAAATGTGAGGTTGGAAATGAGTATATTTCTTGAGTTCATGATTTCAACAAGATGGCCTCTAGTGTGTTCCAATGTCCTATTCCACCATAGGTCCCACCACATCTTACCACGTCCATCGATTGTTCCATTTTGTCCTGAAATCATACAAAAAATCCATATGATACATTCCCATCACACATTCTTTAGAGCTATTCGGCTCAAAATATTTATCATTAAGCATCAAGATGCTAGCCCACATAGTGGAAAATAGTCAACCTATTCACATTTTGTCCATTTCCGTGATGCAAATCTGATGTGGGTTTGCTAAATCGCATAAAATGTATTGCAATGAACAAAGTTTTTAAGTTTCAAAATAAATTATATCATTCTTCAATTTCGGATCCTAAAGTGCATCTTTTGACTGTACTAGACACAGTGTAATCTTTTTATCTTGAACATGCGATTATTCTGATATTCAAATAATAAAAATTTTGAGGGGTAACTGAGTTAACTGGTGCATGGAAGAGAGGCTTGCATTCAAACAATTATTTAAAGAACTTATTCACTGACAAAATAATACATGAAAACAACATAATTATAGGTATGATTCCCTTTGTAGTGTTTAGCTAGTAGCAAATAAGAGTAAATAGTTTGGCCTAAAAAAATATGGTATTGATTCTCTATGATAAAATAATGCTAAAGGTCATGATTTCCCACCACACGTTACTAATTAAATAATTAAAGAACCAAACAAGTAATAATGACAACAATTTGGTGGCAATGACAAGAAAAAAGGTAACATGATCTGGTACGTCTCCAACGAATCAACTTATTCACCGTCACCAACAATAATATTAAAAGAACAATGTTAGTTTAGCTAATACGCCATTTGTTCCCTAGTAATCTATTCTGATTTTGAGATTATACTAGTCACTTGTAGGGTTGATACTTGACGTAGACATGTAAATATAGAATTAGAAGAGAAAAGACAAGCCTATGGATTAAAATATTATCGGCAACAAAGTATCCAAGTAAAAAGGTAAAAGTAAATGTATGTCAGCTTATAAGCAGGTCAATTAACCGGCTAAATCTTGTTAAGTGACCACTAACTTAAATCTACTCAACCATGTTTGCCATGCATGTTTTAGTGGCCAACACACTTGGCGAATATTAAGTCAGTAGTCAAACAGCGGGATCTAATTATTAACATGATCTACAACATGCATATAAGTGAATTGATTCTTATAAAAGAATCTATTGTTGTCTAGAGGCTTTTTTTTAGAACTTTGTGTAACTTGTTGTTTTTAGTAGTCAAAAGTACCTGTGATGTAAATGACTGAGAATAAAAGAAAAGTGAAAAATGATGGTGTACCTGTAATGACAACATTTGTGAGGCCATCACCGTGAATTAGACTTATATGTCTCCCTCCCAATCTCTCTCTCCCTCTTCCATAGGAAGGTAACGGTTCGATAATAGGCCATTCCTTAGGATCCTATTATTCAAACAAAAAATCAAAATGAGATAATAGAGAAAAGGGAATTGATTTGCACACGCAACTTCTTTTTGATTGAGACACACTAACTTATGCATTAAACAATTGTTCTGTGTATACATCATTCTTTTGACTGCTTGTACATTTGAGTGTTAACACATGAGGTACGGTTAACCATCTAATTTCTTAAGCATGTTAGTATTAACAGAAAAACTAGACTAGCAACAACAATTTGATTAGATAGTTGTTTGACCTTTACCCTAATGTCAAAACCGTCGTGTATAGTGATACAGTACCCGTAAATGAACTTAAGATTTTCAAGTTAACATAAATTTTTGTTGGTCGAAATGAATACCAATAACTCTTTTCATGATAAAAGCTAAGCCCTCATAACTCCTAAGAATTGTTGAAACAGATATCCAATTCTAACTAGTTCATTTATTGGGCAACTAAACGCTTCAAGCCATATAAATTCACTCAACCAAAATAGATACAAAAAGTTACCCCCTTTTTACCTTTCTGATCAAAACATTGATTATTTCTAGCATTTTGTTTCATCAAAAGAGCTTTCCAACAACTTACAAGAGCGACCTATCGTCACCCACTAATTCACTACACTTCAACGCTCTATCTTAACAAAAGCAAGTCTTGCTAAACATGTACTCCATATCATATGCTTTAACCAAAAGTCAACATTGCAATCAAAACCAAAAAAGCACTAATCAAACTGTCACATAAACATAAACTCATTTCATCAAGCAACTATTTAAGACCACAAAAAAGTCAAACTTATGACTTTTTCCCATGAAAAAAAAAAACATTAAACCAACATTAAAATTCATGTGAACATATATACAAAATTACCTCAGAGCCCATGATGACAGCACCATGTTCCAAAAACAAAGTAAAATTACTAGTAAGATTAAAACTACCAGTAACCCACTTCCCTTGAGGCACATTCAACTGGGCCCCACCTCTCCCTTCATACCTCCTCATCTCCACCATGGCCGCCATGAACGCCGCCGTGTTTGACGTCACACCATCACCCACACCACCATATTCCAATATACTCTTCTTGAACACCCTTTTTGGGACAGACCCATCACACGTATCTAACCCATGCATGGCTTCATGACCCATGTTGGAAACGGGTCGGGTTGGAAAAATGGGTTGGTTTGTGGTGAGTTGGATTGTGAGGATGAATATGAGGGTGAAAAGAAGGAATGAAAGTACCCATGATGGTTTTTTGATGGCGGTGATGAGTTTGTGTGTGATTGGGTATTGGTTGTTTTGGATGTCTGTCATGTGATTAGGGGGTGTTTGGGTCATGCATGTGGTCTTTAAGGGGGTGTTTGGATATGTGAAGAACGTGTGAATATGGTGAAGACAGAGGAAGAGGGTGATGGTTTGTTTTTTGGTTCAGAAGGGAGGAAAAAGGAGACGAAAGAGGTGTGTATGCGTGTGTGTTTTTTGTTTATTGTATGTGAAGGAAAGAGACTTGTAAACAATGTTTTATTGAATTAATCAACTACTAAAAAAATTTAAGTTTTGTTTTTCTAGAGTAAATTACGTGGTTGGCCGTGGTGTATTGGTCAAGTTACTATTTTTGGCTTAACTTTTTAGAAAATGACATGAATAGTCCATAGATTCTTAGGGTGCGTTTGATATCGCTTATGAGAATAAAGGAATGATAGTGGTAATGATTCTAAAGCTAGTCGGCAAGGAGTTATTTTCACTCACCTTAAGTTGCTATCCACCCGCGACCTCCTTGCCATGTAGCACGACTCACGCGTGAGTCTCGCAAACTAAGAGCAAGTAAGGTGACCCGGTCACCTACTTGATTTGTGTGCAAATTTTTCAACCGTTTTTTTGTTTGTTTTTTTGTTTGTTTTTTTAAAGTGTGTATAGTTTGTATATTAATTGGAGAGTACAAAGCATCAAAGTAGTGGACAAACTTTTATTTATTACATAAAGAAAGGAGACTACATTGCATAGGAAATTAAATCGCGATACATAAAATAAAAGACATAGATTAAAACAACTAAATATAATCCGGGTGATCCCAAGTTTGAGAGTTGTTGGAGTCGTAACCATCGTCGTAAGCATACGAAGACGAACCTTCAAATTTGTTGTCTTCCCAGTCTGCATACAAAACATCGAATTCTCTGACGTTCTTTTTCCTCCCTTTCAGCTTGCTCTCTATGAGCAGCTTCCTCCATCTCTATCAATACTTCTTCGTCTTGGAGCATAAGTCATTCCCTTTCGGCTTGTTCTCTTTCTGCTTCCTCCCTTTCGGTTTCCTCCTTAAAAGCAGTTTTCTCCAATTCTCTTAAAAGTTCATCTTCATTAATTTGTTGACCGAAGTCTTTTTTAGGCATTATTGAGATAATTTGGTAAGAAATTTGTGTGTGTGTGTGTGTATGTGGCTTGTGAGTGTGGATAGGGAAATTTTTGAATTTGAATTTTGAATTCGTTACACTGTAGATACTAAATTTAAATTTGAATTTTGAATTTGTAAAGGTGAGTGGAAGTGAATCCCTTATCCGCATAAAGGTGAGTGGAAGTGAGTGGAAGAGAGAGAAGAGAAAGCTGATGTGACGCTGATGTGTAAGGTGAGTGAGGTATTGCCTTGCCCTCCAGCCTAAGTGTTTAGTTAAGATGAGGGGCCCACGTTATATAGGAATGAAATATGAATATTGTCGATACTCCATAGGAGTCCAAAAAGGGAGGAATGAATCTATCATAAGTGAGGGACTCATCTTATACCGAAACCAATACCGCTTATGATTCATGACATCATACCAAACGTACCCTTAGACTTAGAGGAAGGGGTATAGTGGCATTGCACTCGCGCCATTCTGATGTGGCAACCACAATGGCGCCACCAACGGCATGTTACTACACCACCACCCTCCTGTGCCAGTTAAGTGGGGCAACACCAAAGCGATTTTTCTTTTCTTTTTGTTGATTTTTTAATTTGTTAAAAGTGGGTGTGTGTTTATTTGTGTTTGTGTTGTAGTTTTGAATGTTTGTGTGTGTTATTTTTTATGTGTGTGTGTTTACAACGGTGGAGAAGAGGGAGATGGAAATGATTGACTTTTTTTTTTCTTTTTTTATATATAGGAATGCATGCGTTCTTTTTTTTTTAATAAGAATGCCCAAAAATGTTTGTTTATTTTAAAAATGAAAATGTAGTTTATTTTAAAAAAGAAAAAAAAAAGAAAAAAAAAATAAAAAAGAAACGACATGTGATGAGGGAGGGGTGTTTTTGGTGTGTAAATGTGAAATGTGAAAAGCAGACGTGGCACAACGGCTTGGGTTTTGGCATGCCACCATACCCCTTCCTCTTATAGCCTCTCTGGTTACATTAATGTTCAAAAGAGTTAGTTAGATGTGTTTGACCGGATGTAATAACAAACTTAGTGCTACATCAGGTTTTCACTCCATCATCAAACGCCCGTAATGATAACCATCAAATCAACCAAATAAAAATATATCACTTAAACACAAACATACCCCATAATACACTTAAACATACACCAAAACAAGGAAATATAAGTCGGTCGTCCAGATGACCAGGTTGTGCTCTAAACGGGTCCTTCACAAGTCGTCGATGGAGTGCCATAATAATGGACGATACATCTTTGGTGGCCTTAAAGCGTTATTTGATGTTCTATTGCGAGCAATATTAAGAAATTTTATTTTTGTTCTCAAACACCACCTATCTGTCACACCCCCAAATTACCTGTTTTGCAGCGGAATGGAATTCCTGGGGATTGACTGTCATAGCATCACAATCACAGTTATATTGAACGACCTAAAGTGTCGTTTGAAAAGAACATCGTTTGATATATTAAAAACATTCAGAGTTACAAAGATAGGTCCCAAATGAAAGTTACTATGTGCGGAAAATAAGTTTGGTACAAGTCAAACGATGTTTTTAAAGTGTATAAATCCCACGTGAGACGCGTCGTCACCGCGACTCTATGATATGTCCGCATGCATGCCATGAAGTGAATGCCTTAGTTACCTGAAAATACATTGCTAAAAGTGTCAACACAAAGGTTGAGTGAGTTCATAGAGTTGTTGAAAATGTTCAATACGACTACCACAAGTATAAATTATGTATGATAATGTCGCCACAAAAATGATACAATTGCTATAAGTCCATGACACCGAAACTAGACTGATCATGATGTTCGCCCCAACAGAGTGTTTGCCAAACAACTCAAATAATGTTATTAAATGAAATGCATCCGTTTAACCAGTTGGAATCCACCAACCCGGATGGAGGCGTCACCCTCGATAGATCTATCCACTCACCCTCGCTTCTTTCGGAATTAACGGTTCATGTTATATAATAGGGACATTCAATTGGCAATGAGGTAACTTAAGCAATGTAATGAATTTGATATACTTGGTATCGTAATAAAAATGATGTGCAATGTATTCTCCCCCGTAAGTTTGAAAATAAGTATTAAATGTATACAACGGGGCTATGAAAACTCACCTGTTGCAATGATAATGATGATATAATGGCAATACTGAAATGAGGCGAAACCTCTGACCGTGACCTATTATGAATGATATGTTCTAATGTAAATCATGAAATAATGTCGTGCATGCAAATCCATATGTTGTAACGCCCCGACCCAACAAGGGTAAAGGAATCACAAATAATGGTGTCATATCAAAGCAAACACAAATATCCAAAAGAAGTCTTAGCATAAATAATGAAATAATTCAAGTCAAAATGACTTCAATACATAGGTCCCAGCGGAAAAATAAACTCCAATAAAAATATCTGAAATAGTAAAGTCTTAAATGGCATCATAAAATCAAAGCTAAATATCTCTAAGGTAAGTCCACTCAGCACTCATTCCAAAGCAAAACCCAGCTCCAATGCTTAGATACCTGCCGCGGAAGAAAAGAAATGCGGCTGAGCTTCAAAAGCCCAGTGAACAGATATACAAGCAAAACGAAAAGAAACGAAAACGAATACGGAATATAGTGAACGAAAGATAGCAAAATCATAATCATTATCAAAGTATAAATCAGAATTATCGAATAAGTTTTATAGTTAACTACCTCGAGCCCAGAAACAAATATCAGATCATAATCATATTCATATTCACACAAGGCAACATTTGTAGGGGAGACCTACCAGAGTTATGAAGGACGTGCATGCACGCAGCATCAATCATCAGATAACATATAACATATAACAAATAACAGATAACAGATCTAGGATGCATCCATACGCCCCACAAACATATATTGGTCATATTATATAATTTGAGCTCATAACAGATAACAGATAAGGGACGTGGCAGAACTTCACTCTACTGCCCTAGAGTCATGTCAGAAGTGCATTACTGACACGGACATGGAACCCCCATGACTAGTTAATATTTGGCTCGGGTGTCAAACTATCTTAGGTCAATTTAGAATGTCAAAACTGACACAGATCATACTTTATCAGAAGATTAATCATATTTTCAAAATCAAAGTTTTCATATCATATAGTTCAAAATCAGATGTTTCAAAATTCAGAAATCAAAGTTCAAATAAGCAACAGCTCAAACAAACAAAATGGGTTCATAGCAAAGGCTTAGGAAACCCTAATATAAAAGCTAACGAAAAGAAAACGTTATAAGGAACCTTTACTGAAAAGGTCAGAATATCTGTACCTTATTCCAAAGCAAATGATCGAAAAGCAGAAATACGGAAAGCAAAAGATTACTCCTTCTTCACATAACCTATACACATTAACGGTCGTACATGTTATTTATGATTCCATAATTGTCGAAATGATCCTTTAATGTTTGGTGTTTATACTTAGTGTATTCCAGTGGTCTTCAGTACTTTAGGGTTTTATGATAATTGAGACTTAAGTGTTTTATAATTAATATCGTAGATTAGGGTTCATTATGTCATTTGTTAAAGTGTAGGGTTAAATGTGGAAATAGTTTAAACGTCATAACTCACACATGAAATAATGAATTATTATACTTAGCTTCAAACCCTAATCGACTCTCAATTATGTTCTAGGGTTTTCTCATTCTTTAATATCACATTAATGCGCAATTACTTTATATGTTACGTCATTTAATGACTCATTACTCTTGTTGTTTACTCAACACATTCATGTCTTAACCATACGTTACTTATATATATGTTATACGTCAACTTTTATACCCATGCATGTTTATGATTTCATGTGACACACAAGTTACTTATTACTCAGATTAGTTACACATTTACACACACATGCACAATAGTTTTGAATAGATATGACCACGTACTACGTTTACATATCGACAAGCTCACTTGACTAATAATAACGCACGCATGGTTCACAAACCATTTAGGGTTCGGCATGCATGGTTAGGTTCACACTTCAAACTAGGGTTTAGGTTTACATGATCCCTTACTCGTTTAATACACGTTCAAAACTCTTATATGGTTCGGTTTATCTTATAGGGTTCGGCCTCCATGTTTTACGCAATACCTTAACTCTCTACGTACTTTACATATTCAAGTTCACATGTTATATAAGGTCCGATTCATTTACATATGGTTCGGTGTATATATAGCTTCGACATGCCTATGATCCGATTCACAAAACATATTCAATACATGTTCTCAATTGTTTATATGGTTCAAGTCATTATGTTGTTTGGTTTCATATGGTTCGGCCACAAAAGAAAAACACAAGATCGACTAAACAAAACATATACAACATATATTAACGTAAGGTGTAGCAAAAGAAGACGAGTAGAAAACGTTTATACCTTAGCTTGTTGGAAACAAAGCTCTCGACACCAAAGGATTGGTTCGGCCGAATAGGAAGAAAAAGAAAAGAGAGAGGCAAACAAAACTAGGGTTTCAATTTTGTGTAAATGTATTGTATATATAGCTAGTAACATTTTCGGTTAGGGCTTTGAGTGGTGTGTATGGGCTTCGGCCTCTTGGGTCCAACCGAAACAAAACAAACGCCCACCTTGGGCTCTCTTGGCTCTCGGCTGGCAGAAGAAACGAGCCCAAGTGGTTTCCCAAATAACGAATGACAAGACCCAACTAATCGGCCCAACACTTTAGCGAGACGTTTAAATCTTCGTCGTACAAAATCGATCACGTACACGTATTAGTTAAGTTTTAATTACTCGTAAGTTTAGTTTTAATTTCGTTTAATGATTATAAATGTCTTTTACGTATTTTATAATTTTCGATTCCAATGGTATTTTAGTCTTTATCTATGTTTTAGATTTTCAGGTTTTACATATGTAATCTATACCACTTGTACGTTTTTGAAAATAGAATTTATCGTCGAAATATATGTTTATGACATCTCGTCATGTTATAAAATACTTTACAAGTATATACGTTGAATCAACATCCTACGATAGTCGTTTAATGATTTATAATGAAATTATACGTTTAATGTAAAATGCAAAACCATGCATGAACTAATATTATGATAATGATGTTAATGATATGTAGACTAAACTTAGTCTATATGAAATATCCTCGATGATATGATCATGAATTCACAGCTAAACCATTACGGTTACGTGAATTTGATACTCGTAAACCTAGTTTACGATAAATGATGAAATAGTGAAGCTTTTAAAGTTTGTAAAATGACCTGAAATTACGAGTTGTCACATTCGCCCAACCAAAAAGGAATTCAGTCCCTGAATTCAGTCCATGTTAGGTTCTACAATGTTACTTGTGAAAAGGTGAGGATATTTGAGTCGCATTGGGTCCTCCAATGTTTTCTGAATCGTACCACGCCCTTCCAAGACGGTACTTTGAACATAAATTTGTTGCCAACTTGAAATTCTAATGGGTTGCGACTTATGGAACATACTTCCAATATTTTGCGTCGTATATCGACGTAGCTTATCTAGCTATATGTTGTTACTTGTAACTGATTCTTGATTTGTATGATTTCTTTGTTGTTTCATGAATAAGTCATTGACTAGTGAGTTGGACTTTCCTGATTTTGGCCAGTGAATAAGTGATTGACACTTCAACCTTAGAGTGCCTCAATTGGTGTAGTCAATATGTTCATGTGTTGACTATTGTTGTAAAGCAAATTGGTTCGATGAAGAATGATTTACCTAATAATTTCTAGAATAACACACATGCTTTGAGCATATCTTCAAATATTTGAATTGTTCTCTCGCTCTAACCATTGAGCTGAGGATAATAGGCGGTACTCATGTCCTAATAGATTCCATGGGAATCTTGATATGATTTTCAGAAGCCTAAGGTAAATCGAATAGCTTATAATAAGTACAACTGAAATTTATACCACGTGTCTTGTGTCAAATTTCAAAATGTTAAGTCTGTCGAAAAATGACCTTATTGAAAAGAATAGATTATGGGTAACAATTGTGATTTCTCGCATTCCTCGTTCTAGCGAATGTCATTACTTGAATCTTCCTTGGTCTTTAGGTTGGCCGGTTTGCAAGAGAGAAAGAAAGATAGATTTTGATCTTTTTCTTGTGAATAAATGAGGTGAAAGTGTTTGTGAATTAGGAGTATAATACATTATACACTTAGTAGATATTTTGGCAAATCACATGACTCACCCCCCTTGTCGACAAGGGGGTGTTAGTCATAGCTTAATACATTTTTTTTTAATTATTGTATAATATAATGTTTAGTAAAGTTAAATGAAGATAAATGATAACTTGTAGACACATTTGAGTATATAGGGTAGCGTTAGTTAAAAATAAATTTTAACGGGTCAAGATAAAATATATTGAGATCATAAAAACTATAAAATCTCATATTAAATAAACGTTATCGCGTAATTAATTATTTTGAACAATTGATCCGTTACTTCCAAAAATTATCCCGATATATTTTATACTCATATTAAGTTTATAAAATAATATTATGAGTTTACTCAGTGTTTTAAATTTATTTTGTATATAAATTGTTATATTTATATAATTACGACGGTTTTATTAAATATTACACGATTATTATTATTTCACTCAATTTTTGCAATGTGACAACTCGTAATTTCAGGTCAGTTTACAAACTTTGGAAATTTCACTATTCATCTCGGGAATTTACTATTCACCGGTTACTATTCAAAATTTTACTATTCATCATTTTCGGAGTCAAAGTAATATTCTGAGAACGTATTTCAAAATTTACTATTCACGAAACACTATTCATTTCCGAAGAAAATCACTATTCACGAGTCACTAATCATCATTTTTCGTAAACTAGGTTTACGAGTATCAAATACGCGTAACCTGGAGGGTTAAGCTGCGTATTCATGTAATATCATCAAGGACATTTCATATAGACTAGATTTAGTCTACACATCATTAGTAACATCATTTCATATCAATATTATGCATGGATTTGCATTTTACATTAAACGTTTACTTTTCTATTAAATAAACGCTATCGCGTAAACATTATTTTGAAACATTGATCCGACACTTCCAAAAATTGTCCAGATATATTTTTATACTCATTTTAAGACTATAAAAATTATATTATTAGTTTACCCGATGTTTTGAATTTATTTTGTATATAAATTGTTATGTATATATATTTACGACGGTTTTCGTAAATTCAACTCGATAATTATTTATTCACTCAATTCTTGCGAGAAAAGTATTTTTATAATTTTGATGACTTCAATATATTTTATTTTGTTCCGCTAAAATTGATTTCTAGCTAACGATACACTTAATAACTAATTATATGTACCAAATATACTTTATACAAAACTTAAATTACATATAAATGATAAAGTTACACAAAATTCTTCCACTTTTTTTTCCCATTGCCGTCCCCCCTAGTCACATTAAGTAGTCAAATTTGTTTTTGCAACTAAAATGTACACATAGGCAACTTTGCTAGATATTTGTAATATATTAGTTATTATACTAAATAAAACACATACAAAACACATATTTGAGGTGAAAATAAAATGAAACACTCTCATCCTCATGTGGTATTCAGCCATGGCAAGAACATCAAGGAAATCCATTAATTTTTCAAGATCAAGTAACTTTACAAGTTCATGTAGTGATCTATGTTAAGGTTTTGAAATAAAAACCTATAGATTAATTAGGTTTTCATCATCTTTTTCACATAATCATTCAAGTAAGCATTTCATGATCTTCATAACTCTTTCATATTTATCATTATGTTATTTCATCATTTTGCAAGAAAACATGCATGTTACATATGAATTTATACCACTTTTAATATTTTTATTACTTATTATGAAATATAATCATCCTATAAATTATCCCTTGAAACATATCATGTTTGATGATGTCTGGGAACCCATGACACCCTAAAAAGGTGTATGGTAGGTTTAGAATAGCTTCGGCGTTGGTTTGAAGTGATTGAAGTAAGTTTTACGCGAGAGAAATCATTTTCGACAACTATAATTAAGGGTCTGATCTTATTTGTGAAATCTGGAAAATCCGACAGTTTGTAAAATATTTTGGGCTAGATATTCAGAAAATATACTTTAAAACGAAACCGTGGTCGCTTGAACGGGTTAAAACGGAGTTATAACGAAGAAGTTATGAATTTTTCAAGTTAGGCGACGAAAACTAATTGTTTCAGAAAATTCAGCATGTATTCTCGACTTTTTACGAATCAAAAATGAGTCTTAAGCATTATAAAATGTGTCGACTTATCAAAAATATATTAGTATATATTATTACGATTCCGAGGACATATAAAACGTAGAAAACGGACTTGTAACGATTAAATTACACGCGATTTAACAAAGTTGCCGTAACTTAATTATATAAGAAAAACTATTATATTTCTAATAGACAAGTATTACGGCAACAAGTGACCATGTTGAGGGTCGTTTTTTACATTGACATGGTACTTTTTATAACATGATGTCTTCTAGTAAAAGTAAGTTCGCCAAGCATATTTTCCGAAATGTCCAACCGTTCGTCAAGCGGAGTTGTAATGAATAAAATACGGTCACTTAAACTTTGCCGAAAACCATCCTTAAACGATATTTTGGACACAAGTACCATACTTAACCTATATTTTTCTCCGTGATCGAGACCTCTAGGATGAAAACTTAAATGCTAAAACTTTGAGATAATTATACAAGCTTCCCAAAACCGTTGAGTTCGTTTCCTAACACTCGACGTGCACCATTTTACGACTAGCTTTTCAAGGCCGTTTTGTCACTTTCATGAAATTTCAACGACATTATTTTACGACGAAAAGTTATAATTTCATAATAAATCACAAAATGACTATCGTAGGATATCATTTCAACGTAAATACTTGTAAAGTATTTTAAAATATAACGAGATGTCATAAACATATATTTCGACGATAAATTCTATTTTCAAAAACGTACAAGTGGTATAGATTACATGTGAATTTGCATACACGACATTGTTTCATGATTTACATTAGAACATATCATTCATAATAGGTCACGGTCAGAGGTTGCGCCTCATTTCAGTATTGCCATTATATCATCATTATCATTGCAACAGGTGAGTTTTCATAGCCCCGATTTATTCAAGTTTTTTTACTTTATTTCAAACCTACGGGGGAGAATACATTGTACATCATTTTATTACGATGCCAAGTATATCAAATTCATTACATTGCTTAAGTTACCTCATTGCCAGTTAAATGTCCTCATTTCATAAACATGAACCGTTAATTTCATAGAAGCGTGGGTGAGTGGATAGATCTATCGAGGGTGACACCTCCATCCGGGTTGGCGGATTCCAACCGGACGGATGCATTTCATTTCATAATCATTATTTGAGTTGTTTGGCAAAACACTATGTTGGGGCGAACATCATGATCAGTCAAGCTTCGGTGTCATGCGCTTAAGCAATTGTAACATTTTATGTGACATAATTGTCATACATGGCCTATACTTGTGGTAGTCGTTTTAAACATTTACATTAACTCTATGAACTCACTCAACCTTTGTGTTGACACTTTTAGCAATGTATTTTCAGGTAACTAAGGCATATACTTCATGGCATGCATGTGGACATATCATAGAGTCGCGGTGACGACGCGTCTCATATGGGATTTTTACACTTTAAAAACATCGTTTGACTTGTACCAAACTTATTTTCCGCACATGTTGATTATCAATTGGGACCTATCTTTTGTAAACTCTGAATGTTTTATTATAACAAACGATGTTCTTTTCAAACGACACTTTAGGTCGTTCAATATAACTGTGATTGTGATGCTATGACAGTCAACCCCCAGGAATTCCATTCCGCTGCAAAACAGGTAATTTGGGGGTGTGACATTATTCTACCCCACACAAATCAAGCGTAATAATGAGGGAAAAAACGGCTTATATAATACTTCATCCTAACATATCTTATAAACAAATTTAGAGGAAAAACTCACATAATATTCAATTAGGTTTGCATTGATCCAATATTTTGAAGATAGTGGCAAAAGTTGCACTCCTTGAGGATATGTAGCAAGGTGTTTACGAACCTCAAATTGAGGTTATTTATATTTATAAAAAAGGATGTTTTTTTTTTGTGTTCAAATTAGGTGGAAATGTGTGAGTCTCTACTTAGATTTATGCAACCTAATTGAGGTATTTCGTGACTATTTCGACCATTTGTCGGCCACCTCAAGATGTGTATCTAGTAAATGTTGAACTTGAGAACTTTCTATGAGGACTTCAAGGTGACTAACCAATAGGCCAATTAGGTGGTGGTTTATTTCGATTTATGAGGACCTTAATTGTTACCAGTAGTGTTAGGAAAAAAATGATACAAAAAATGCAATAATAAGGGTAGCAACTCATGGTGGTTCTAGAGAAGAAAAGCAAAAATGCTGGTGACTAGAGAGATAGGAGTTAAGGAACGGGAGGAACTATAGGTGAATATGAGATTGAATAAGGGAATTATGGTTAATGTGTTTGTTGTGGTGGTAGATTAGGGGAATGTTTGGGCTATAAATTAAGAGTAGTGGTTGGCATGTCTAATTTTATGCCTAAAAAATATCACTATACACTTGGCAAGATTAATGGTAAGTTTTAGAAGAGAGAAATTATGCGATTCATGTGTTAAACAATGAATGAATTCGGCACAATAGTAGGTACATGAGTTAGGCATTCAAATCATTTCCTTAAATTTAAATGGTAATATGGTAACTACTTATGTGTTGATCTAAGGATTATATGAAATATTTGTGTAGTGAGTTGGATTCTCTCGCGTGTTGCAGCGGGATAAAAAAGTTAAGTAGAAATAATTATTCAAATCTTTAATTTCAATTAAGACATAAATAATTTATTGTTAACATCTTTACCAGATATAATACTTTTTATTAAATCTTGAGATCATGGATATTCTTTCTAAAGTGAAGTAACTGACATGAACTAATTATATAATATTTCGTAGCATAAACAATTCTTAAAATTAATTCAGGAACCGTTACCAAAATTGATAGGTAACTGAAAGGACTATTTTTGTAATTTTTTCATTACACAAACAGTTAAAATCTATATAAGGATTGTTTCTGTAATTGCATCTAACGACATGGATGAATTTTGCAAGTTGTTAACAATTATTTTTGCAATTACATAAATTGTTTTGTATTAAACCCTTCCCTAATATATATATAATAAAGTAAATTGTAAAAATCGTCCTTGTGGTTTGGCCAAAATGCATCCTCAATCCCTATCATTTTTAAAAGTGTACTCATCGTCCATTTGAGAAACTTACAAGTGCACAATTTGGTCCCTGGCTAAAGTCAAATTACTAAACTACCCTTTTCGTCTTTCCTTTTACTTCGCTCCATTTTAAGGTAATTTAGTCATTTAATTTGGCCAGGGACCAAGAGTTCACTTGTAAGTTCCTCACAAAGACGATGAGTGCATTTTTGAAAGGATGAAGACTAAACCCGCAATTTAGACAAACTATAGGGATGATTTTTGTAATTTGCTCTATACAATATAGTCCACCGTATTATAAAAGTTGAGGATAGAATGTGAAAATTACTAAAAACCACAAGGACCATTCCTGCACTTAAGTCATAATTGTATTTTGAAATAATTATTACATTTAAGAAGTTTCCTAATGTTGCAAAACATGAAAATCTTCTCCCAAAATTTGTCTTTATTTTTTTTCTGATAAAATAAATTAAAATAGTGCTATTTAGACCAACATCTAGGGGTGTTATTCGGGTTAATCTGATCGGGTTTGGGGTCAATTCAGGTCGGGTTAATTCTGGTTCGGGTCAATTCGGGTTCGGGTCTAGGCCGTTTAAAAATGATACAATTTTAATATTCAAACTTGAAATACATAAAAATTAGAAAGAAAAAAAACTCAAATTCAGGCCACTCGGGTTGACCCGAACCCGAGCAAGATACATATATTAAACCCGAACCCGACCTTGTTTAGAACTCGGGTTAATTCGGGTTGACCCGATTGACCCGAATATAAATTTGAACTCGATTGACGGGACCCGAATAGCGATATTCGGGTTCAGGTTCAGGTCGGCTTTTATGACACCTTTATCTACAACACATGCCTAATGTATAAATCACTTGTAAAATTGTATTACGTATTTTCTCTCTTCAAATTTTCACCAATTATTTTTTTAAATCAATCAATTAAATCATTAAATACATTTGTAAACATGACTAGTAAGCACAACAATTATCTTCAATAAATTATTGAGTATGTTGGCTGTTAAATTTTACTGTAGTTGTTACAGTCAGTAAAATTGATTTACTTTTGTAAGAGCATTCCCAACAATAACACAATAACATCAATAACACCGTCCACGTCAGCGCCACATCAGCTTTAACATTTCACATTAACATCCTCAAAAAACACCCACAACAATAACATCCCAATAACATCAATAACATTCCCAACAATTTACAAAAACAACCCATCATTTAGGGGCATAAATGAAAAAAGAAAAGAAAAAAAAACAAAAAAAAACAAATAACGCCCGTTATGCCACTAACGGGCAGGGACTAACGCTGCAATAACGCCGGAGGTACAATGGCTTAACGCCACTAACGTCGTTATTTGGCCACTTAACGCCGTTATTTGGCCACTTAACGCCGTTATAGCGTTACTATTGTTTATGCTCTAATAACTACATAGCGTTAATTAGTTCGAACAACACAAACATAGCTATTTTGATAACCTTATGTTCATCACAAAGACTAGTTAAAATTTTTAAAAAAATGGCTAACGGCACATTTGGTAGGGGTTATGAGGTAAGGAATGAGAAAGATAATAAAAAAATGTGTTTGATAAAGTATAATGCAATGACCTATTACTTAATAGTGAGTAATGAATGAGTCATTACCTAATAAATTAGAAGAATGTTTTTCTTTCCTTTTTACTTTCCCGGCCATTATTATTGTTTTCCTTTTTCCCTTTCCTAAAATCTAGTTAAAATTTTAAAAAAAGGCTAATAACTATGTTAAAATTGATTTACTTTTGTACCAACTACATCACATTGATTAGTTGAACAACGTAAACATAGTTATTTTGATAATCTTATGTTCATCACAAAGACTAGTTAACATTAAAAAAAAAAAAGAAGCTAATATCAGCCTAAAATGTTGTGATTATGAACGACCTTCACTTATTATAACTTAGAACGATACTAATATCAAGACGTAATTAATAACAAATTCCCACTTTTTATTTTTCAAATCTATGAAGAGAGTGAATTATGAAAAAAGAATATAGAAAACAATAACTAATTGCTTGTCAAAAAGCTAATATCTTTTATTAAAATTTTGAAGAAAAAATCATCAGAAAAACAAGTGTTTCTGCCTTTTTGATATGCGCCAATGGTTAAAAGTACAAATTATCATATTTTAACCAAGGTAAATTCTCTTAAAAAATGATCAAAGCACTAAGTGAAAAAAAAAATAAAAATAAATAAAAAATAAAAAAAATACTTGACCAATGCTATACTTGACATTTTACTGTTAACTTATAGAGTAACGAATGGTAGTTACAGTATATATTTTGAAAGTGGAATAAATAAGGACAAATGGAGTTGAGATCACGAGGGTGGAAGAAAAAATAGGTTGAAAAAAGCAAAGAAAAGCGTGATAGCGATCCAATTTGTACGGTGGCCACAACGCACGAGATTCCGTGATGGATGTAATCATACGCGACCATGCCACCTCTCACTTTCCCAAACTGTCCCACCATATATACGAGAAATATAAAATAATATAACTCGTATATGTATTCATACAAATCTCCTTAGTTTACTTTTAACTCCTTAAGACCCGTGTAATACACGGGCAGTCTAAATAACCGTTTGTATTATGATGATACTCAAAAGTATAATAAAATTATACTGAGAAGCAAACCGTTAAATATTTTATTAAAAGATTAACAAAGTAAACATGAGCAATGAAGTTGCTAATATTTAAAGTCAAAATTTTGTTTATACGAAACTTAAAACTTGTATACACAGAGAGATGGTATTGAACAAATATTACAATGCATAATTTCTTTGTACAACTGGTCTAAAAACTCAAAAAACGACTATCAATTTGGCAAAGACGTTTCATCATTCTTTACCGACAATACTCTTAGTAGCGTCTGTATGTATGTCGTGAGCTTTATTAACATGATATAAAAGAAAGCCACAATACAGAAATATGCAACATTGATAGCGGTGGTGGTTCAACTGAAAGTGTACCTTCTTTTGAATTGATGAATTTCCTCAACATCCTCATTTTTAAAGGGACGACTTGCAAAAAGAGCATTTTGAACAGTTGGAGAGCCTAAAAAAAGTTGATTTACAAAAATTGCCATGCTTTCTCACAGTAACTGAAAATTAGTATTGGAAAAGACCATTTTGAAAAATTACCTTTCCATACACGAACTTCGCCAAGCTGAATTATCATTATGACATACTCATCCTTCTCATGGCCATTAACAAAGTCTGCTAATAACATACGCAATAGTAAGAAGATATAAGAGCATATCTATGTCATTCATTAAGAGGATAAAGGTGCACGTTCAATACTTACGACATTGCGAACCCCTACGAATAATATAAGCTTCAAGAACAATACGGTTGATTAAAAGTAGTAAAATAGACCATTTAATCAAGATGAAGATGACTACAAAAGAAATTGATTAATTAGTTACATTCGTCCATGTTTAACAATCTTTGAACATGTTCATCACTACATCTTGTAAACCGAATAACCCGTGATTGAGATAGTAGATGGGTAAAAATACCAAACTATGATGGTATCTTCATCATCTCGTATCTTATGATAACTAAATTTATCAATAAAGTTGCAACTTTAAAAAAAGCTTTCGATACTAACCTGTAGATAATAAATGATAAAGCTTAAAAGGCTTGTCCTCGAAGCATTTAGGTAGAGGAAAGTGGTTACAACTGACCAAGCTCCATTACAGACACCGTCATATCAACTCATATTGCTCATCATGCATCTGCATATAAACATCCAACGATTTTGATGAATATGCTAACCATGAAAACTCTAAGGGGGTGTTTGTTTAGGCTTTTATGAGAACCTTATGAGCTTATTAGCTTATATAACTAAAATAAGCAAACATGAGTGTTTGGTTAAGCTTATAAGTTTAGGCTTATGAGCTTATATGAGGGGTCTTTGATAAGCCCAAAAAGCGTGGTTTATAATGGGTGATCTTATTTAAAAGGTGTCATAGCAAAAGACTTTTGTACCCCTTATAACAACTACAACTTTTAATATATATATATATATATATATATATATATATATATATATATATATATATATATATATATTGTCATTTTACATCTTTAGCTATAATAAGCTAACCCAAACACTAAGAATCGGCTTATGAGCTTATTCTTTATAAGCCATAAAGTGCTTATAAAACATAAGCCTAAGCCCAAAACATAAGTTTAGATAAACACCCCTAAATCTTGGCTATGGTCATTGTGAAGGCAAGACACTCGTTGCACAGTAAACAAAAATGTTAAATGAGATTAAGTGCTAGTGGAAAAAGGAAAAGAAAACATGATGTCATTGTAATTTGTAAATGCATATGTTTTTAGTAAAAGGGGTATCCTCGCTACTGTCAAAATCTAGTGCAAAGCTAAAGATTTATTTTTACTTATTTCAGGAAATAAAAGGGCCCGGGGTATTCAAAAGCATATATCGTTCATCTAGATAACCATCTTACAAATCAAATAATAAACACGTAGATCTAAAAAAACATATACTTCAACTCAACTCGATTTTTCGTAAGGCCTCCTCAAATCGTTCAAAATTTAGTGCAAAATGCGAATATCAAAATTAAGAGAATGCTACATCAATTTCATCAAACTTTTTCACACACCAAACACTTGTCGAGCTTTTCATCAAACCCCTTTTATCAAGCACATGATAACTAATACTTATTAAAAATCAACTAAGTGAAAAAAAATATGCGTAACCATACTATTTGTTTATAGTCTACATAAAACCTAGTTATTTTGCAAAGATAATAGCAAAGCATCAAATGGATTTCGTTTAAATTTTAAAATAGTCATGTGAGTATCTGTGGTTTAAGTTTTAAATTTGAATATTGAAGAAGGCGCGCGAACCCCTACGAATAATATAAGCTTCAAGAACGACACAGTTATTAAAAGTATTAAAATAGACCATTTAATCTAAACCTTAATTCATATCCATCTACTCCAAACTAACTAAGGCTGCACAAAGTCAACTTTGCATGACAAATTTATTGAATCTAAACTAATGATCATGCAATGAAACAATAAATACTCTCAAAAGCATTTTCACAAACACAGTATGCACTTAATCACTTATTACCAACCCATATGAGTGTCGTATAAAGCCTTTATGTATTGTTTGCTTCCACTAAAACAGTAACCATATAGAATTTTTATAAAACTTAACTCATAAGAACAAAATGAACTGTAAGGCAGTCACTAATATGATACTTAAAATAAAATCAACCAAAAAACATTATTTTCTAGCACAAGTGCTTACAAAGTTAAAAGGTAATGAAGTATTGCGTTTGTGAGAAGCTAACTGACACTTATGAAGCCTATGGGCAGAAACACATTTCACACTCTCCACCGAGCTCTTGTTCCTAAATATATATAAAGCTTCTACTCCTAAAATAAGTCAGTGTTTAATCAATCTTCTAACCTCACTTCTGCATATAGTATATCAACATTTGTCACTAACATGAATAGAGAAAAATGAAACTCTAATCCAATCATATTGGCCAACTGCCTTAAAATACTTAAAAAGGATGGGACAAAGCAAAAACACCTCCAGCCCTCATGGTTTTTATTAAAGGCACACAACTTTAAGTAAGTATTTAATCATAATTAAGCATGTATCACACAAATTTAACACTCCAGATTCATGATATGACGGTCGATATATATTATTTTCCTAGTGTTCCCTAGTGCTAAGAACAAAATAGGTGATCGTAATAATTAATTAATAATCACAACAGAAACATCATAGCGTAAGCAAACAAAAAGGAGGTGTTTCACATAAACCGCAAGTTTTAGCTTTGTCGTAAACGATTCACATAAGATCTCCCATATCAGTGTTCATGATTAACACTCAACTACAGTAATACATATGTTATTTCAATATCAAAGTCCATTAACCAAATCAAATAAACAAAAATCTTTCATTCAAGCCAAGACAATGCATGAAAGGTACTAAAGCAAGTAAGCTTATGTACTCTTTGTAAAAGTATAACATGCTTATTTTTCCAACTTAATCAGATCATGTTCGATCTTCTCTTGATCCAAGCATACAGAGCAAGAATCTGGTCCACTACAATCAACTTAACTGCAGCTACATATCTATACTACATTATAAAGCATTTGAGACTTCCTATAAAAGGAAGTCTTAAAATCTTAAGACAAAAAACATTACTATAAAAGGAAAATTAGAAAATTAATGTAAAATTTAAAAATTTAAGTCTCATTTAAACCATATAGTAACCCCCTCCAATAAGGATTTATATCTTAATAAATTTTTTTATAAAAAAAAAAACTCATTAAACTTATAACCATCAATTTAATGTTAAAATTGAAAAATAAAAGGGCTAAATATTTACACTATTAATAATTTAAATGTTCTACTTTTGAAAACATATATCTACTACGTTATAAAATATTTAGAACATGCTAAATAATGAATGTTTAAAATGAAAAACATTTGCTCGCCACGTAAATAGTCATCGGGTACCCGCCGCCGCATTGCGCGGGTACCCTTCTAGTGTACATTAATTACTTTACTATTAATTCATCCATTTGTCCACAGTTAATGCCCATTTTGTTTGAGCATTTCATCGAAAAACTTGTATGCACCAAACGATTCATTTTGCTTTGAAAATATTTGATAATGATATAAATGAAACAGAATCTTATTCGCTTCATAAATTAGAATGAAACACAAGTTGAAAAGTGAAAACATATCTACAACCAACTTTCATTAAATTAAATGAGAAAGAAATAAGAACAAAGTA
Source organism: Chrysanthemum seticuspe (assembly GCA_019973895.1). NCBI lineage: Eukaryota > Viridiplantae > Streptophyta > Magnoliopsida > Asterales > Asteraceae > Chrysanthemum > Chrysanthemum seticuspe. The sequence continues at coordinate 141,065,294 of BPTQ01000006.1, forward strand.
CCTTATACTTTGAAGAAGGCAAATCAATCAAGAGCAAGAACACTAATTAAGATTTTCAAAGGAGGATTAATTAATCTGACATAGAAGCTTGAAAAAGTTCTGATTTTAAAAATGAAATAACAGGCGCGTGTTTTATTTTCTTTATCTTCTTCAAGAAGCTTTACTTTTTGGAGTAGGATCCTCCCAAGTTCAAAAATGAACTTGATAGGTAAAATTGTGTTTTGTGCGAGTGTGTATTTGAATTACAATAAAATAAATGTTTTGTCATGATGGCCCACTTCTATTTTTACTCACACAAATCACAACTTTACTTATCAAGTTCATTTTTTAAATTGAGAAGATCCTACTCCTACTTTTTTTTTTAGTGGACTAAAGTTTTTTTAATTAAATATATCCATTTCAGATTTATGACATCAGCAAAGTTAATATTTAATTTTCAAAACCAATTAAAACAATACACCTAGTCAAAGATGACATATGCAAAAGGGAAATGACAGAGAGACCTAAACTTAGGCCTAAACTTATACCTAAAAGCAAGTGGCATCATCTTATGGGTTGTAATATAAGTGGGTCCCTGTTTGTAGCCATCAGGATGATGACACTTGTTTTTAGGCCTAAATTTAGGTATCTCTATCATTTCCCTATGCAAAAACCCTCTTTTAATAGTATTAATAGATAATAGATGGTCAGTTAAAATATTTTTCATCACATATCATTTTTTTCTTTTTATTTTTCTCCTCTTATTCTCTCTCACTTTTTACCTTTAATGATAACACTAAGGGTATGTTTGGCAAAACTAGCTGTAAGCTGTATGCTGTAAGCTGTAAACTGTAAGCTGTAAGCTGTAAACTGCAAAGCTGTTAACATGAGCTACAAGCTGTATCTTTTTTTTAATAACAGTGTTTGGTAAATTAGCTGTTAAATGTAATTATAAGATGTAAAATGACATAAAAGGACAAATCTATAATTGTAAATAAATGTTTGGAGGGTATATTAGTAATTTAAAGTTTTAACAGCTCATAGACATTTAAAAAGCTTCATGAATCAGCTTTTCATTTTGGAGCTATTTGTTTGAAATAAAAGCTTGTAGCTAATGCATCCAAACGAAGCTACTTAGTTTATAGGAGATTATTTTGTAACAAAAAGCTAATAGCTCCTCCAAAAAGCCCCTGCCAAACAGGCCCTAACTCAACTTTCAATAAAATACTTATTTTATCTAAATAATACTCCATAAAATAACTCATACGTAATTACAAATCAAGTATTTAATAATATAAACACACCCCATTTGGCACAAATGCCGAGAGTGAGCTGCTTACATTTCGTCTTCATTTTTTCTTGGTCTCACGCACCACTAGTCACACCCACAATGAGGTCAAGCGTGGCAAACACCCCTCACATGGTCAAGCGTGACCATCAAAGCCATATGTGCGAGGTGTGCTGTCGCATAGGTCTTCAAATTCTAAGAGCCTCAAAATTTGTATATGATATGTATATGTATTCTATCAAAGTGACTTTTTGTATTTGATTTAAAATGTTGCATTGAAAAATGCTAGCTAAGACATTTGAAAACGATTATTTTTCATTTTATCTTTCAAGAAATTTAAAGAAAAAAACCATTTTAAATGGTTGTGTAAAAATTGTCAAGTGAGAACCAAGTGAACATACTTGTATTTGTACGCTAAAAAAGTCACCAAGCAATAAGCATTGTTGCTACTAAGGGTGCTCATGGTCTAAAAATCAGATCAGATCGGCAAAGACCGAATGCGGTCGGTCCGATCTCGGTCTAGATCGATCCAGTCCAAATAGGATAAATGTCCGGTTTGTATGCCGGGACCGATCCGAACCAAAACTGAAATAATAAAAAACCCCAGATCGAGACCAGACCGTTGATCCTTCGGTCCGGTCAATCCGGTCGGTTTTGTCGGTCGATCCGGTCTATTCGGTCGAATTGCTCACCCTTAGTTGCTGCCAACCTAGTATACAAATAGACAATTCTTTCAATCCGCCTCCGGGATATTTGTTCCACCCAACAGTAATTTTACCACTTTCTATTGTGTTAAAACTTAAAAGAACTGATCTCGTTTTCTAAAACTACAAAACACATATGGTTTAGAAATACAACAAATAACATATATGTATTTGAATTGATTACAAGTGTAGAAAGAAAAAGCCAACTGCTATTGAGCAAACACGGATATTAAGCGATAATCTATACTAAATTATAAATTATTTAAAACTTTTTATAAAAAAAAGTCTTAAAATTTTTGAAACAAAAAACTTTAATATAAAAATAATAGAAAATTAATATAAAATTTAAAAATTTAAATCTAATTTAAACCATATATTGATCATTTTTAATAAGCCGTCGCATTATTCGGGTTACCCTTCTAATAATTTATTAAAAGCAAAAATTTTCACTTAACGTTTGTAACAAATGGAATTAGTCACTTCGTAACTTTGTATAACATCATCCAGAGTTTGGTTCAATAAAGATAAAAGAATAACTAAAGATCAAATAAATCATTTGCAACTAGGGGTGGCAATTTCTGATCCGACACGAAACCCGACCTGAAACCGACACGAAAGTTAACAGGTTCGGGTTATGCTAAATAGATTTCGGGTCAGGTTTGGGTCGACCTATCTAACCCGTTTATTAAACAGGTCAGGTTCGGGTTTGGAATAAAATAAGCGGGTCGACCCGCCAACCCGTTTAAGATTTTTTTCCATAAATTCAAACTTATTTATATTTTATTATGCGGGTTAAATGTATTAAACGGGCCGACCCGACAACCTGTTTAACCTATTTAACTCGTGTAATGGGCCAACTTTTGTATATAAAAATGGTTAAATGGGTCAACCTGAAACCCACTGAACCGATTCAACCCGTTTAACATATTCAACCCGTGTAACATATTTAACCCGCCAACCTAAGTATATATACGGATTAAATGGGTTAGGTTCGGGTGTCTAAACATGTTAGGGTTGACATAGCTGACCCGATGATTTAAATGGGTCAGGTTTGGGTTGGGATTTTCTGACCCGCCAACCTGACAACCCGAACCCGTCAACCCGAACCCGACCCGAATTGCCACCCCTATTTGCAACCACTCATTTTTTTCATCAAAACAATAGAATAAACTTTCATCTTTATTTTTAAAAACTAAATATTTCATAAATCATTGATCGTTAGACGAAACTAATCATACCATCACGACAAGCATAAAATTACTTTTAATTTGATATCCCACATCATATACTTTCGACGAATTTTTTTTTTCCGACTTTTTTGTGAGGTTTAGCGTTTACGGTTAGGGTTTAGGTGTTTAGGGTTTAGCGGTTTGACTTTTTTGGGTTAAGCTTTTTCGGGGTTAAGGGTTTAGGGTTCTTACGTTTTAGCGGATAGGGTTTATGTTTTTTTGGTTTAGCGGTTAGGGTTTTAGGGGTTTAGGGGTTTTAGGGGTTTAAGGTTTAGAGGTTTAGGGTTTTAGGGGTTAGGGTTTTTTGGGGTTAGGGTTAGGGTTTTTTAGAGTTTAGGGGTTTATGGTTTTTATGTTTAGGGGTTGTGTTAACATAAAATAGTATTTTTTAAATTTTCATTTATAGTGTAATATATTGAAACCCGCAAAAAAACGACAAAAAATAAGTGCGTCGAAAGTATACAATATTAGATCTCTATAGAAAGATAATTTTATTCTTGTCGCAATGGTATAATTAGTTTTATTTAACTATTAACGGTTTGTGAGATATTTAATTTTTAAATATAAAGGTGAAAATGAATTTAATTAATTTGATCAAAAATTAATAGTTGATATTGATCCATTTGATCTTTAGTTTTTATGTGATCTTTATTGATCTCACCCAAAAGTTTGGTACAATAAAGATCGATAAAAAACTAAATATCAAATAAATCATTCTCAACTATTTGTTTTTTCATCAAAACAATAAAATAAACTTTCACATTCATTTTTAAAAACTAAATATCTCACAAACCATTGATTGTTAGACGAAACTAATCATACCATAACGGCAAGCTTAAAATTATTTTTAATTTGATATCTCACATCATATACTTTCGACGAATTTTTTTCCAATTTTTGTGGGTTTAGGGTTTAGTGTTTAGGTATTTAGGGTTTAGGGGTTTGACTTTTTTGGGTTAAGCTTTTTAGGGGTTAAGAGTTTAGGTTTCTTATGGTTTAACGGATAGGGTTTAGGTTTTTTTGTTTTAGCGGTTAAGGTTTTAGGGTTTTTAGGGGTTTATAGTTTTAGAGGTTTAGGGTTTTAGGGTTTAGGGTTTTTAGGGTTTAGGGGTTAGGATTTTTAGGGTTTAAGGTTTGTAGTTTATGGGTTGTGTTAGCACAAAAGAGTATTTTTAATTTTTTTTCATTTATAGTGTAATATATCGAAACCCGCAAAAAACGATAAAAAATAAGTTTGTCAAAAGTATACAATATTGAATCTCTATAGGAAGATAATTTTATTCTTGTCGCAGTGGTATAATTAGTTTTATTTAACTATTAACGGTTTGTGAGATATTTAATTTTTAAATATAAAGGTGAAAGCGAATTTAATTAATTTGATAAAAAAATGAATGGTTCAGATTGATCCATTTAATCTGTCATCTTTATTCATCTCACCTCACAAACAAGCATCTTTGGCAAATATTCTTTGCCGGTTTATTTAGTTATGGCTTTTGCTAAACAGAGTATTAACTCATAAAAGTTATGATTAAACTTAATATCTTTAAATTATTTTCAAATCAAAACTCGTCATTTTCATGAATACATATAACACAATTAAAGTAAGTGCGTTTTAATAAGTTATAAATCATCAAATGAGTTCACAATTGACAATGTTTTTAAACATAGTAAATTAAGAGGCACTTTATTTTGCTTACTCATAAATTAATGCTTACCAAGGGACAAATCCCCACCATCCATCTAGTTTGATCTAATGGTGGGGATTAACCTAAGATTTAGTAGATAAACCTAAGTCCATGTTTTTTTTCTTGTCTTTTTTATTCACTTTTTTTTTGTGTTTTTTTTTTATTCACGTTTTTTTCTTAATTAACGTTTTTTTTTCGCGTTTTTTTTTTTTTTTTTTTTTTTTCGCGTTTGTTTTATTCGTGTTTTTTTTCTTCGACTTCATACGTTTTCATCTGTTTTCATACATTCTTATCCGTTTTCGCCCGTTTTCATCATTATTCTTTCATTTTCGTCTATTTTTCATACGTTTTCATACGTGTTTTTACTCTTTCATACGTTTTCGCCTGTTTTCATACGAATTCGTCCGTATTCTTACGTTTTCGTCCATTTTCTTAAGTTTTCGTTCGTTTTCATACGTTTCTGACTATCACAAGTGATTTCTGTGATATTCAGAATATCACTTGTGATTATCTGAATATCACTTTGTGATATTCTGAAAAACACAAGTGATATTTTGTTAATATCACTTTGTGATTTTCTGAATATCACGTTGTGATATTCTGAATATCACTTGTGATTTTGTGAATATCACTCTGTGATATTTTGAATATCACTCTGTGATATTATGAATATGAGTTTGCGATATTCTGAATATCACTTTGCGATAGTATGAATATCACTTTGCGATATTATCAATATCACTTGTGATTTTCTTGATATCACCGTGTGATATTTTGAATATCACGTATGATTTTCATGTTACAAAACATTAGTTGAAAATCACTTGTTATATTCAAAAAATCACTTGTGGTATTCAGAATATCACAAGTGATATTCTGAATATCACAGAATATCACTTGTGATATTCAGAATATCACATAACATCACTTGCGATATTCACAGTATCATTTGTGATATTCAGAATATCACTTGTGCTATTCATAATATCACTTGTACTATTCAGAATATCAATTGTGATATTCAGAAACGTATGAAAACGTTTAAAAACGGCCGAAAACATTTAATAACGGACGAAAACGTATGAAAACGGACGAAAACGTATGAATAATGGAAGAAAACGTAAGAAAACGGGCGAAAACGTATGAAAACGGACAAAAATGTATGAAAACGGACAAAAACGTATGAAATCGGGCGAAAACGTATGAAATCGGGCGAAAACGTATGAAAACGGACGAAATATAGATGAAAACGTATTGAAACGGACGAAAACGTATGAAAGGGAAGAAAAAAAACGCGAATTAAAAAAAACGTAAATAACGTGATTTAAAAACAAACGAACAAACAAAAGAAAACGTGAATATTAAAAAATGCGAATTTTGAAAAAATTGAACGTGAATATTAACAAAAAACGTTTATTAAAAAAAAAAAAAAAAAAAAAAAAACTGATTATAACAAAAAATGTGAATAATAATAAAAAAACAAAAAAAAAGAAGAAAAAAAAAAAAAAAAAAACAAAAAAAAAACAAAAGAAGAAAGAAAGAAAGGAAAAAAAAAAAAAAAACAAAAAGACAAGAAAAAAACATGGACTTAGGTTTAGACATATTAAATCTTAGGTTAATCCCCACCATTAGATCAAACTAAATAAATGATGAGGATTTGTCCCTTGGTAAGCATCAAAATAAGAGTAAGTATTTGAAAATTCCTCAGTAAATTAAATATCTATACTACATTATAAAGCATTTGGGACTTCCTATAAAAGAAAGTCTTAAAATTTTAAGACAAAAAACATTACTATAAAAGGAAAATTAAAAAATTAATGTGAATTTTAAAAATTTAAGTCTCATTAAAACTATATAGTAACCCCCTACAATAATGATATATTTAATAGAATTGTTTATAAAAAAAAAAAAAAAGCTTTACTAAATTTATGACCATCAATTTAATGCTAAAATTTGAAAAATAAAAGTGATAATTATTTACACTATTAATAATTTAGACGCTCTACTTTTGAAAAAACATATATCTACTTCGTTATAAAGTATTTGGGACATGCTATGAGAGGAAGGTTTAAAATGAAAAATATTTGCTCGCCACAAAAATAGTTACCGGGTACCCGCCGCCGCATTGCGCGAGTACCCTTCTAGTAGCCTTTAAAGTTGTGATTAGCAAATATAGGTTACTTGTGTAAGAAACAACAATTAATAATCATTTTCATCACAGAATATGCGCAACGTTACAATTTTTGCATAAACCAAAACTTCAATGCATAAATCAAAAGAACATTACATATCGATATCTTTACCTTTTTACAACTCAGTAAGTATTTTATACTTTAGTCTTTATTAATGGTCATTTCATTCTTTTTTCATTTCCGATTATTTATCAATGTTACAAATTAAGTTGTATTTGAAATACACGTAAAATGTTTTGCATGTACATATGCGGTTTGAAAATTAGTGTGTATTAGAGCATCCACGATGCTCAAATCTTTAAAGACTTTTCACATTTAATAACTCATCTTTTTATTATTGAAAAAGTCATCTAAAAGTTATTAGTCCAATGGCACAAGTCTTTTAAAAAGCTTTGTAATTAATGAATAAATATAGTAAAATAAACATCAATAGAGAGTGAAAAGCTTTTGCCAAAGACTTGGAGTTAACCAAGTCATTCTTAAAAAGCTTTTCAAAAAGCTTTTACCACAATGCAAAAAAGCTTGTCAAATGACTTTATAAAATAATAAAAAGCTATTAAAGACTTGTGCATTGCGGATGCTCTTAGTTGACCGTTTTCTTTTACATCCTAGCTAGACTGATGTTTGACAACTTATTGCAGAAGCCGGGCATATATTCTTCATGACAAAAATAGTCACTTCATTTTTTTTTGAAGTATAGTCACTTCATTTCATTCATTCACAAATGACAAAGCAAAAAGATATTTTAATTAACAAAAGAATGTATCAATGTCTCATCATGGACTTTTGTGTGGTTTGATTTTGTCAAATGTTGGTCATGGGCTTAACTCAAATAAGAAGGCATTCTATTTTAGAGCACTCCAACGATCAACGCCCCCCGTGGCGGAACCAGGAAATGAGAATGTGGGGGGCAAAATTTTTTTTGACAACAACAACAAAATGCGGAAGAAAAAACTAGGATAGTAATGATAAATCGAGTAGTTTTACTTTGAAATGATAGATTTATAAAGCTTTAGAGTGTTGAATGTTGGGTTTTAGTATGTGGGTGGGGGGCAATTTGAGTTTTGGTTGGGGGGCACTTTCGAAAAAAGGTCAAAATTATAAAAAAATTACACTAAAATCTCGAATTTTTCGGCTAGTCATGGAGGGCACTTGCCCCCCATTCTTATAAACTAGATCCGTCCCTGCCCCCACCCCCTCCCCGGCGTTATTTCGCGTTAACCGGCGTTAGCCGTTACCCAACGGGCGTTAAACCGGCGTTATTTGGGCAATGTTACGCGTTAACCGTGTATTAAAAAAAAAAAAAAAAAAAAAAATCAAATTACCCCCCAAACGGTTAGTTACCGTTGGGGTTTAAAAAAAAAATTTCATTTTACCCCTCTAACGGCTAGTTTTGTTAAAAAAAAAAAAAAAAAAAAAAAAAAATCCAAAACATTTTCTTACCACTATAAATACCCAACTAAAACAATATTTTTTTTCACACTTCCACTACTCAATCCTCTCAATCTTATACTTCCAATTACTAAAAAAAAATGTCGAGAGGCAACAACGATGATACATTCTTGAATCTTCTCGGTGGTGGGTGGAATACCTCAAACCCGGGTTCATCTTCAAACCCGAACGTGAGTTCATCTTCAAACCCCAACGTCTCTTTTCCCAACCCACTAGGCTTGTCGAGCCAAGAAATGTACCTACAACATCAACAATATCTGTATTGGCAACAAAGCACCTTAAACATCAACTTTCAAAATCTACAATTCTCACAACACTCACAACATTCACAAACTGAGACACATGATGTTCCTGAAACACCCACGTCTCCTCCAAAAAAAATCCAAAGGTCGTGTTAAACGAAAGTCCAAAAAATCCAAAGACCCCGAGCCCGAACCAATCGATGATGATGAAGAAGAATTCGCTACTGGACGTTGGCAACCAGCAGAGGAAGAATTACTTGCCAGGTGTTATGTAGCTATTACGGAGGATCCGATAGTCGGGCGTGCACAACCCAAAGATACGTTTTGGTATCGGGTCACAAATGAGTTCAATAGACTCAATTTTCAACGACGCAACAAGGATATGATGTTAAGCAAGTGGAAAACGTTGAACCACTGTTGCACAAAGTTCAACGGTTTTTTCAAACGTGCGCAACGGGAACAGAGAAGCAGGGAAAGTGAGATGGATGTCATGAAACGGGCGAAGCAAATGTATCGTGAGGAGCACAAATCAGCACCGTTTGCTCTCGATGAAGCTTGGGAGGTTTTGGGTAAGCATAAGAAATGGGACACGCCGGATCCGGTTGATTTAACCGGCGATGTCCCAAGCCAAACAAACGAGGCTTTGTTTGGTCATGATGAACAACCACGCCCCATGGGAAAAAAACGTGCTTCCAAGAAAGCAAGATCCGAGAGCACGACAAGTACTGGGGGAGCGAGCACCGGAGGAACGAGCTTGTCAAGTCATTTCATCGAAACTATGGCAAACGAGTATCGTATCAAACGTGAAACCGCCCAAGCGGCGTATCGGGCCCAACAAGTCAAAGATGAAACAATAACAAGGTTGGAAGAGATAAAGTTTTTGATGGTTGACACTGAAGGCAAAGATCCAAATGTCGTGGCTTGGATCAATGACGAAAAAGACCGAATCATCAAAAAATATAACTTGCAACCTCGTCAGTAGATTGTATTCTCGTCATTTCCTTTATGTTGTAACGTTTAATTTTCAGTGTATTTTTTTATTTTGTTGTAACATTTTTTATTTTTTTATTATTTTTTTTATTTTTTTGTAATATGTTTTCAAATTAATGATATGTTTTTTTAATAAATGAAGTGTTTGTTTTAGTTTAGGGGTTGAAATTGAAAATATCAAATGTTAAAGTTTAACTTGGGATGTTATGATTGTGGGTGTTTTTTGAGTGAGTTAAGGTGAAATGTTAAAGCTGATGTGACGCTGACGTGACACGGTGTTAAAGTTTAACTTGTGTTATGATTGCTAGTGCTCTTAGGGCATTCTTTTTTTCTTTTTAATCATGGTTTTCGAACTTTTTGATGACTAACTCACGGGGTTTATGCTCACGGCCACACATACTTAAATTGGGTAAAGTCCGGTGAGTGTTCCTGAAATAGAAATAAAAATCTTTTTGAATTATGAGTTTGTTTTTTAGTAATGTACTAAAAAGTGTCGGCATATCTATTTTGACACATTTTAAAAGGGAATTGAAATTAGCGCCAGAGAATAGAGAGCTTAGTAAAACATAAGTTTTCCTGATGCTAATTCGACCTGTTTTATTTATATTGTCTTCGGAGAAATTTGCAGCGATAAAAGAAGAAAAGGCCTTTGTACGTTCTAGACCAATTTTAAGTGATTTTGTATTTGGACTTTTGGTCCGCATGAATTTTGTGAGGATCTGCGAGTCCACCGTCCTGACCCAATAAAAAACTGCTTACTGGACTGAAAAATCTCAGTCCGTAGCATCCTCATAAGTATTTTCGAAGACTGGAGAAGGAAAATATATTTTTATCAAAATTTTCTAAGTGATCTGCGTGAATCCACGGTATATCACAAAATCTTACGTGAATTATGTGTTTAAGTCCGAAACCCTTTGAAAATCAATCTAATACTTACAAAGCTTTCTCTTTTTGTCTATTCCCATTAGCAAGGGTGGTTTATTAGTTTGGTTATCGGGTTGATAGATTTATTCGGTTCCGTTAATTCGGTTACAAAAACTTCTCGATAAAACTGAAAACCGAACCGAACTAAATTCAAATTGAATTAAACGGAACCAAAAATCATATTTGAGTTGGGTTAGGTTAACCCGAATTACATAATTTATATTTTGTTTTCATTAATTATATACGGAGTAGTTTGTTAGCATAAAAAAATTTGAAGCCTTAGAATTGTTATATTTATACTAGGAAAGAGTTTTAACGGGCTATTTTTTATTTTATAAATATATAAAAATATATTTATATAAAATTATATATATTTATATGAATTCAGTTTTCGGTTCGGTTTAATTTTCTGAAAAAATCATATTAAAACCAAAAATCGAATATTTAATTAGATTTGGTTCGGTTTTAACAAATTTGGTACCCGATCTGTGAACACCCTTGCTTAAGCTATTCCCTCTCTAATCTCTATGTTGTCCAGCCCAAAGTGACCCGTTTACATATATATTTGGCCCAAATATGCCCATGAGTATATCTTAAGTGCATGTATCTTTTAAATTTATTTATAGTGTGTTCCATTTCTACAACGTGTCATCATCTTTCCCACCAATTATGAACCAATGGTGGATAAGCCTTCTTCAACCAATATCAGATAAAGTCCACAAACACATACTCTAAAACCATCCAAAATTTTCTGCAAAAAACTAAAAAAACCATTCAACAATGGCTACTATCTCATCACCTTTCCTACAAACACCAACTCAACACTCTCCTCACTTGCTTAAAAGTAAAACCAACAAAATTTCTAACAAAACATTTGTTTCCTTCAAGGTTCAAGCTGCCAAACTTCCTGCTGGGGTACATATTTATGCATCTTTTCTAACTTATTTATGGTTATCTGTCTTATTTTGAAACTTGTGGGATTATGTAAGATTTATGGCATAATAAACTTACATACCATAACTCCCAAAATAAGCCAAAAAAAAAAAAAAAAAAAGGATTATGAAACATAAAAGGGATAAGCTCAAAGAGACAAAGACCATAACTAAATAAGATTAAATGAACACTAGTCCTAAATGAGCTAAGATGGTCATTTAGAGTTTTTTTAATGAGTTGGGATTTTCTTGTTTAGGTGGAGTTACCAAAAGCCCAACCAAAGTTTCAAACACCATTCCTTGGATTTACTAGAACTGCTGAGATATGGAACTCTAGAGCTTGCATGATGGGTCTCATTGGCACTTTCATTGTTGAACTAGTAAGTATTATGTTTGCTAGTTTAATTTGTATATGTGTTAGTGTGTTACTAGTAACTAGCATAATGAAGTAATAACATATAGTATAGAGAGCAAAAATGCAATTCTTGATGAAAAGTTTAGATCAGGGGCGGCATTCTGTTTTTGGTTAAAATTCGAAGTTTAATATTTAGGATCGACCATTAAGAATACTAACTATTGCCTAAATTAATAAAGAGGTGAAAATATGAAATGGCTGATTTTACGCAATTTACCTAATTAAAAGGTAATAATGTAAAACTATACAAAATGTTTAAATCGGCATGGAACCCTGAACCCGTGCACCCTGTTTGGGTGCCGACTGACCTTTCCTCAAGGACCTGTCCAGGAGTTGGGATTGAGTTAATGAACTATTTCTCCAAAAGCCCCCCTTGATAAAACGTAGATGCTCGGCCAACCAGTCACCATGAAAAAACCTTCAATCGTGAAAAAAACTTAGAAGGTCAAATTTAGATCCTTAGATAAAGGAGTTTGACACTGCCGCTAACCACCATAGGTTGTTTCCGTAAAAGTCAGACCTGTTGTGAGCATTATGTTGCAGGCACATATCTCCTAATTAATAATTTCAAAGTTATAGTTAATGTCATTTGCCATGCTCTGGAAGAAGCTTACTTGTTAATCTGCCCGTTAGCATTGTCTCACTGTTCAATGAAGGACTCTTCACTCTTCTATTGGATGGATACATGATCACAACAACTATGACAGCACAAAACTAAGGAACACAAACATATACATAGTTCAGCATTTCAGCCTTTCAATGTGATAAACCTACGTCTATGAGCACAGTGGCGAGACAATATATGACGAGTTTCAGGGTTTGTAGTTACATAGGATTATATTTGTAGGTCCTTATGCATTAAAAAGATCTTGTATTCTTTGACTAATTAAGTTTTTTTTTTTTTTTTTTTTTTTTTTTTTTTTTTCTCCTCCTCCAGATATTAAACAAAGGCATACTTGAGATGATTGGAATAGAGATAGGAAAAGGCCTTGATATTCCCCTTTGAGAACTTATACATCTTCATTACCATTGTTCATATTTTGTTTCTTATTGGATACTGTAAGTTGCTATCTGTAAACAATATCTTCCATAAAGTAACTAGCTTCATGTAATCAAGAGACCGTAGCAAATCATGAATGTAATTCCTAAAGTGCGGGGCTACATGGGTACATGATACTAATCGCAAGTAACACTTGGAGTGGTATCAGCAAATTCCCCTTCAACGTTTTTGCAATAAGCAACTTCACCTCCTGTGATTTGAACATTCTTTGTTATGATATTAGTACATTTTATAGTTTCACTGCAATTGAAAGTAATCGCTCGGTTTGAAGCTGAAGTCCCGTATATGTTCATATAGGTCACGTCACTCACTTGTACTCCTGTTGCCGCATTCTAATCCAAATAAATAAAAGAGTACATGTTAGATACAAGGTACTATAAGGAACAAAAAGAAGAATGATCAAGATTGTTGTTATGGACTACACGACTAACCGGTACCAAGCAATTAGTATTTGTCGAACTAAGACAATAGTGCTGATCTATTATGATTGGATTTAGAACATTCTCGAGATAAATGTCCTGAAATATTATCCCCTTGGCGTACCCAGTTCCATCCTACAATATAACAATATTCACAATATCAAATGAGGTCTTAGAGCAATAAAAAGTATGGTTAACTGAATATTGTTTTAGACCTATAGGACATGAGTTAATTGCATAAAATCTGTTTTTTTTACGCACATAAACTTCAAAGAGTTATGATATAAGATCAACCAAATATGTTACCGGATAAATACTCAAGTGGCAAGTAAGACTCAATAACATCTGATTTACTTTTGAAAAAATCTACCAAATAATATTTAGTTTTACCGGTGCTGTCTTGATTCGTAATCCATTTGCTGTTCCTGTGATGTTACAATTCTGTATACGTACTTGCTCAACTGTGTCATGAGAACCATTTTCCCCAAGGCTTCCGATACTACAAAAACACATAACTTGAGTCAGTTAAATTTATGCAAGGGTGAGATGATCAACGATCTAATGATCATCATGTGGTACCTTATGCCATGACCAGGTCCACACAACACGCCCGTTACATTCATATCAATAACGCCACCATTAATAGCCACACAATCATCACCTGTTTACGTGAGTTTCAATGATAAAACATAAATTAATTACTCGGTTGTTTACAAAAATGCAGTGCCAAAATTCAACACACTCCAGATCTCATACCAGTTTGAATATCGCAGTCATGGATATTGATACGTGATGAACCACTTATGTCGATTCCATCAGTATTGGGGCTGTCTGCTGGTGCTATAATTTGAAGATATCCGATATCTACATCATCACAATTATTAATGCTAATATGAAGAAACGGGCTGTTAATATGTCTTGTTCCATTTAACCGAAGGTTCTTGCATTGATAAAAATGTACAACCTAAACAATTTACACAATAACATATAAGTTTTAGACAAACTCGACATGCATTTTAATTTTAGAGGTAAAAGTCACGTTTATCTTACCGATGGGCGATCACAGGTTGCAGTTGTCGCCTGTAAAAAGAAACAACGAGTCTGAATTCGTTTTATGTTTTTGATATTTTGAAATACTGAAATGTAGTTTGGTTTAAAAACTTAACCTCGTTTCTCCACCAGGTCGAGCCCCGACCATCAATTTGACCTGGTCCATCGATGGTGAGTCCTTGCACCATTGTGACATATATCCAAAATTGTCTAGCTTCACAATCTTTCCATCCATCGAGTGTAGTTGGTGCAGTTATGTTGCCCAAAATCTACCCATCAAAGCACGTTGTAAGTACAATCTTTTTAAAGCAAGGTAGTTTGTTCATTTGATCAGCAGCTTCTTACTTGCTTAAATGACAATAACTTTTAATGAGGTAGCTTATCATTAGGGTGCCTATTTGTTCACAACAGTTACATAAAGGGTCATTGATATGAACCCATCCCATACTAGGCCTGCATCAAGCTATGGTCTAGGTGTAAAACTCAGGCTGCCCTTAGTAGGGGGATTCAACCCCCCTCATTTTCCTTGTCACGTCAGCTTTCTGTCTCCAGCGACCTTCAGGCGATTAGGTGCCCCAGTAATGGCGACCAAAATCTTTTTTTACAAAAAAAAAAAAAAAAAAAAAAAACATTTTTAACATGTTTGCGTTATTATCTACATCTAAGGGCATCATATCATATATTTTCAACGCATCATCTCTCTTTTCACAAATATATAAACCCCATTTTATACAACTCTTCATCTCACACTCTTTGCATCAATCAAGATTTTCAAAATGGTACACTTTTTTCATCTTTAGTAAAATCTGTTCAAAACCCATTTGTGTTTTATGATTATTTCATCTGGGTATGCTTTATTTTTTAAAAATAAGCTGTATTTAAGCTTAAATCTTAAAAAAAGTGGTTTAGCCCATTTGTGTTTTGTGTTTATTTCATATGGGTATGTTTTAGTTTGAAGTAAATGTGATGTATATATGGTTTAATTTGTATTGTTTGTGCTTTGTGGATTCGATCGACCAGACGACCCACTCCCTTTTTTTTTGTGGCGATCGAGTACCTCCACAGCAAGGGGATCGAGATGAGATCGATCGCCCTACACCCTCGATCGAGAGACGATTTACTCTATTGGTGGCAGCCTCACTTCAAAAACCTAGCTTAAAGGAGGAGAAGACACCTAGACTTTATAGGTCACCAACTAATCACATACTTGGCCGACGTGAAATCGTAATAGTTAGACTTTGGTCTTAACACGTTCAAAGTGTAAATAGGTAAAACTACTTAACTTGTTTAATTAATAAGCGGGTACACTCAAGTGGGGTTCCGGATCAGCTCAGCCCGTCAACCCAATTAACGCAGTAAGACGTGTACATGTTACACGGGGTTAAGAATGTCGAAGTTGGAGCTTAACACACGAGATTAACTAAACGGGCCATGTATGAGTTTGGTGACTCTACCCGCTAACCTATCCTACACAAATTACAACCAACAAATCACATGCTTCTTCCGTCTTAAAATTATTGTTCATATTTTCATTTAGGCATGTTTCAAAAGTAATTGTCTATTTCTTATTTCAAACAAATTAAACATAGTTTTTTTTGGTAACCGTGATTTCCGACATTTTGGCCGACTAATCCACGGGGTTTGAACCCACCGCCACACAGATTCAAACCAGGTAAAGCCCTCCCTTTTTAGGAGGTTGGCGTGATCACTTAAAGTTGTTTGCACCTAGCAAGAATTGAACTTGAGACCTCACACATTTTAGAGTGATAGTCACAAGCCCTTTTACCACTAGGCCACCCTTAAGTGGTTAAATTAAACATAGTTAGTGAATGGGGATGATATTTGATTGATTGAAAAGTCCAGTTGTCTCATTTTTCTGTCCTTGTTTTATCTGAAGACCAAACTAGTGACTAATTTACCTTAAGAAAAAACCAAGTGATAGGGGTGTTCACAAATCGAGTAATACCCACATGAACTGAATATCGAAATCGAATCGTACTGAATTGTAACCGAACCGAACCGAATTAAATATTCATTTTAGCTCGGATATGGTTTTGGCAGAATAAAAATAAAACTGAACCGAAAACCGAATAAATATATATTGTTTATATATTATATAAAAAATATATATATATATTAAAACTCTTTTTTAGTATAAATATAATATTTTATAAGCTTAAATTTCTTTTTTTAGTGCAAAATCTATATATATATATATATATTGAAACCCAATTTTTTTAAACCTAACTAACTGAATCGAACAATTTAATAACCAAACTGATGAACACCCATACGTTTTTCTTTACATTTTTGGCACATAGGACATTTCATTTACTTTTTTTCACTTCCAAAAATTGTTTTTGTTTACGTTTGCGTCTCTTCGATCTCACGTACGTTTAAAATACCATTATCAATATGATGACATCAAAACTATATACTCCAACTCACAATACAAACATAATAAATATTTGAGTACATACAATTATTTAACAATATATTTATCTATCACATATCCTTATGCTATATGATAAAGATACACTTGTAATATTTTGAGCACAATCTCAGAGGGAGGTGCGGTAACATTTGCATCAAGGTCAAGGTTTAACATTTTAATGTTAACCCGTGTTAACCATACCGTGTATGGTGTTAACGGGGTGTTAACATCCTCATGTTAACACCATAACGCGGCGTTAAGCCACATTTTTTTTTCTGCCCCTTAAATGAGGGGTTATTTTTGTAAATTATTGGTGAGTTAAGGTTTAATCTTGAGAATGTTATGATAAAGGGTGTTTTTTTGTTGAGTTAAGGTGAAATGTTAAAGTTGATGTGACATGGTGCTAAAGTTTAACCTAGGTTATTATACCTAGTGCTCTTAAAAAACGGTACTAACTGTTTTAAAGGACACTAATATTGAATAAATTGGGTCTGTAACTAATTTTTTATAATTGTAAAGTCATCTACTAGAGATATAATTATTTAGAAATTATTATAGCCGTTTGTTTACGACTTTCGAAAGTAAAGACATAAGAAATGTACAAAACTAACGATAACAAAATTCTAAAAGGAAAAAGCGAAAGTTAAAGGAAAATAACACAAAATAAGGAAACAGACATTAACTTGAAAAAGGGTAGGGTGGGTTTTTAGGAGTTGGAAATATTATTATATTGAGTAATAAATAAAAAATAATGAAAATCTTAGTTTTAGAAGTAGAACAGAAAAAGTTTATTATTCCGAATCTTTTTTAATCATCCTATATTTGGAAATTCTAATCACTTTTAATATCAATCTTTTTCTTAATGACCATCTTTGTTATAGAAATAGCAAAATGATAGAAAATACAATGATATTAAGATGACACTGTAAACTGAGACTTGAAACATGACCCTAAACACTCTGAAAATATCTAAAGGAGGTTTATGAAGGATGCCAATGGCGACATCATATCACGTTTCAAACATTAAACCGTCCATACTCCATTAGTATCCTTAGTTTGTAAAGGTTTATAGAAGATGAGGTTAATTAAGTTTATACTCATAAACCAATGAGAATTGAGCTTTTGATAGTTTGTTTGCATGAGAGAGAAGTTACGATGGATTGAGATCATCTCAAGTTGATATGAACATTACCGGTAATGTTCTCTCAAAATATAAAAGAAAACTAGGTCCCTCGGTAGGCTCTATTGTTCTGTTTGTGAGAAAACATTACCGATCGTGTTTATATCAACTTAAGATAATTTCATTCCATGAATGAGTTATAAAAGTATTTATTATGGTGGTTTAAAAAAAGTTATAAAATGCCGAAGATGTCTACAAAATACCATAATGGAAATCCATTTCATGATTATATACTTTGCATGAAAATGTCTAATATTATAAGAATATACACAATTTAATGAATTTGAGCTATATGTAATCTTTATAAAGCTTTAAGAAGTTTATACAACCAAAACGGTTCATAAATTGGTGATATATATGACTTAATTATAAACCTTTATAAAGGTTTATCATAGTGAACGCCCTAAGCTACTTGAAGTTTATATGAGTTAACGGTTATAAAAGATGATGTGTCATGACATGACGCCGCTATGAACTTGGTAAAGTCGATAGCATTGTAGGTGCTCTTAAACTTTAACGCAAAAAGCCTATACTGCTAAACAAATACATGAAAACCTATAAAAGAAAATAGATGACACAAAACGAGTTTGATCGTACCTTGATATTTAGCGTAGGAGATACGCACGATGAACCATTGAATATCACCGTGGTTACTAGAAACGTCATGTCTGGTGGTATGACCAATGTCGGGTTTAACGTAGTATCTCCACATAAACCAGCCCATGCATGAATGAAAGCCTGCAACGATGAACATAATTAGAAAATAATCAATACGTAAAATTTGTTGTTCCTTTGTACGAAACCATGGTTTACTTGGGTGTCGTCTGTAGTCCCATCGCCTTTTGCACCATATGTTGTAACATCGAAAATGGCTGCATTTGCGGTGTTTGGGCAAAATGATGTGCAACATAAGCTCAACAAAAGTATCATCAAGAAACCCTGCAAAGATAAAGATGTTAGCTAGAATATGCAAGATTATATGGATATGACACAATGTGTGGGTCATTTTCTTACCATGTTTTTTCAAAAGCAAAAGCTTGCAACTCTGTTCTTGGGTTTTATAGCTTCCTTCAGTGCTTGAATATATTGTGAGATTATGTTAGCTTATATATATATGTAGTGCATGAAGATTTACAGTATCACATTTCAATGTAAATCCAATATTTGACTAGCATGTATGTCGTATTGTGAAATAAATACAATATTGGATTGGAGATATTATTCAAATACGGTGTTCACTATGATCATGCATTCATGCATGAAATACATATGGCTGGTTTTCAAAGGGTCCACCAAGTGTAAATTCTTGATTGTGTTCATATCTCCACGATCAATACTCAAAATAACAGATTTTGATAGTAGTACCATGAGGCTTTTATTTAGTGGTATTAAACACAGCCTACCAACCTAAAGGTTGTCCGATCAAGCGTTAATAATAGAGAAAAATGTCTACGTGATTTTGTCGTTCAGAGAATTAAATTTCACAAATTCTATAGATGCAACAAACACGTGGTAATACAAATATCAAATATGCATCCATATTATCTCACCAACCAAATGTTAAGTGTTCATGTATCTTCATAAAACATATTCGCCTTCGAATCAACTATTGAAAAGAATTGCTTTAGGTGCCTTGTTTATGTTAAAGTCACATATAATATCTAACTCATAATACAACAAAAAAGTTTCTTAAAAAAAACTACGTGCATGCATTGAACACTAATCTTCGTGGGTTGTGCTTAAACACATGCATTCTTTTTCTGGTCGTGTCTTTAAGTACCTTCTTTGCATGCTTGCCAACCTTCTTTTACGACTCCTACGAATGTTAGCTAAAACTAGAAATAGTAAAACTGATACATATGACATTGGTTTACAAGCATATGGGATGTCCTTATTACAAATATAGACATATTAGCTAGAGTTTGGTATTAACAATGACCACAATGATAACATACAAAGACCGATACAGTGAAATACCTCTACAGCCACGCCGTTATTCAGTAACATACGACGAACGAGCTAGCAAGTCTTAACAACCATCGGGGATGCATGCCACATATCTAAGCTCTTCATTTTTCGATTTAGTGATCAAATGCAAACTAGATTAATGTATAGGTTTGACCATTCAAAGCTACTAGCAAAATTTAAAGCTTGTTTAAATGTTTGTAAGGTAACCTACATGGATTTTAATTTGTTTCATTAAAGTGCTCATAACTACAAACTACACTACCATTTTAGCAAACTAAAACATCTTTAAGAAATAAATACTTCATGTGATAAACAATAGTCTCAAAATGTAACATCCACACTTTTGAAAAGTTATATGATGATATGTATAATATTGATAATATATTAATATTCATAAAAAATGTAAAGGTTACACAAGTTGTACTTAGATTTTTGTAAGTGTTCTGGATGGAGGGAAGCTTTTGGGCCATGAGGAAGAACATATGATGGCAAGTGGGATAAAAATAATCAAAAGAAAGAAATACGAGAAACATGCTGCTTTTTGTGAATGTTCTTTTATTACTTTATCTAAACGTTCACTAATCCAAATTTACTATTCGTTATGACTTATACCAATCGCGAGGCTCCAAGGAAAAGGGAATATGAAATAAGGACATGAGTTATCCAGCTTTAATAGTAATGCTACCTACAATTTATAGTCTTGGTGCAGATCATTTTTTTTTTAAAAGAACGGCAACTAACTATCTCACAAAATACACACCACAGACTATCTCACATATCTTAAGCAGTATTTAAAACAACAACCATTTGGTTATAGAGCTTCTCACATAACAAAGGGTACCATTGAGACACAAGTTTTAGTGAAATTTTCTGTTATCAACCAAATAAAAGAAATAAAAATAGGTATGTTAGCCCAACCATCGAAACTAGATGCAGGATACCTCTGTTTGCAACAAATTTGATTTAAAAGACATGTTAAATGACAATAATATTCTTCCAATATCATCTCCAAGTTTTTGGACGAATCTTGTATAAATGAAACAAGTTGCTTATTTTCGGAGCATATTAACTATCCTCAACAACCTATCTACGTATTAAAGTCAAAGCATCTTCGATCAATGGAATGAGAAGCATCTTCAAACAACTTTAACAACTTTGCTCTTTAATAAACGACGACATAGTGTTACACTGTTACATGTTATTACTGGGTTGAAATAACAACTCTAGAATGGGCCTGCCAGTGTATTCACAATTTGGGTTTTGGGCTTTGGAGATTGCTGTTTATTATCAGCCTATTTTGGCCCATCATATGTTCATTTATACAAAAATTCTTTGCATGGGTGTTCACGGGTTCGGTTATCAAGTGGTTCGATTAGTCCGGCTAAAAAATTTTCAGGGTAAAAACAAAAACAAAACCGAATTCAAATTGGATTAAACTGAGCCGAAAACTGAATTTGAATCCGTTTCGGTTTCCCGGTTGACCCAAATAACCCGAATTACATTGTTGATATATATTCTTTTTATTGAATTATATAGATATTTAGAAAAAAAAATTCAAGCTTAAAAAATGTTATATTTATACTAAGAAAGATTTTTAATGTTTTTTTATTTAAAAATATAAAAAATAACATATATTTATGTGAATTCGATTTTCATTTGCCAAAACTATATCAAAATCGAAAACCGCATATTTAATTCAGTTGGTTTGGTTTTAGAAAATTTTGTCCGGTTACAAATTCGGTTCAGTTTTGGTTTTCGGTTCCCCGTGGCTACTACCCGATTTGTGAACACCCCTAATTCTTTGCATATGAGATACATGCGATTCTACAATCCGAAAATTTGACTAGGCGAGTGTCCGCGCATTACGTCAAAATTTTAAAGCGTCAAATAGTTACAATTGCGAAAATTTGACTAGGCGAGTGTCCGTGCATTACGTCGAAAATTTAAAGCGTCAAATAGTTATAGTTGCGATATTATAGTTGAGTGTTATGTGTATGAAATAAATATTTATTGTTTGTTTGGTTAAACTTTTAACTTATATAAGTAGTAATGTAAGGAAAATATATAAGTGTCAAGTATAATATCGGAATGAATAAATATAGATTATTAATGTACTTTCTCATTGTCAGAGTTTTTAAGCAAGCGTTATTTCTTTTTATATATAGTAGAGATATAAGTTGTACACACGGATTGATCCGTATCAACACGCAAGAATTCCCAATTAGGTCAACAATGCATAGCAAAACAAAACCTATAAGTAGCTAGACACATAATAAACACTTCGAAATAAATATATTGTATCCGAACTGAAACAATGAAACAATAAACAACCGAGTATTTATTGGAGTACTTCACTAAAAACAGCACCAAAATTATAATGATCATAATAAACTAGAGCATTAATCATATGGTGAGAAGTGAGAACAAAGTCATATTTGATGACTCGTGTGCTGAATATGTTGTTAAGTTTTTCCAAGGTGCTCGATATAATTTGCACATTTTCTGATTCTGTTTCTTACTAGATCATCATTTTATTCTTTTTAAGATTTAGCCTCATATACCCTTATTATTCTAGAAATTTCTTCGAGACATCCTATGTTCCCAATAAATTAATGTTGTAATACTTGCATCAAATAGACATGCATTTATTGCTATCATATTCTACTTCGATTCATAACTAAACAATCTATCTATAGTCATGTGGTACTATCATGTTAATCTGTTGTTATCTATGCACTTCTGTTTGTCCATTCTGCTGTCTATGCATTTGTACTTATGATTTCTGATCCTTATTATGTACTAAGATACTAAACATTGTCTAATACTGCACTTAGCTTCATTCAATTCAAACCCTATTTCGTTTCCTGCGTAACTATATCATTACTGGTCATAGCGTAAATGCATATACTCTATCTAATTTGTTAGTGCAAATATTACGATATTTAAACTAGACATCTCTTCGGATTTAATGTAACTTGTTAATACATAACGTAAAGTGCACAAGTTACTCGTAAACACAAATCATCAATGAATGCACGTATCAACATCTCTCGACGTCTCAATAATGAATCACTTCAGGTATGTACAAACAATACTTCAAACTTGTTAAGTGATCAAAGTATTATTTTCGTCCTTAAACCTCACATTTTCATAAATGTAATAAAACCTTTTTACGAAAATAAATTATACAAATTATTTATGTAATTATAAAGAAATGTTTAAATAGGAAAAAAAAAATTAATTTTGAAATTCTCCAACAGTTATTTTTCCCGCCCAACTAAGATAAATTTTCACCAGATAACATTTCACCACTAAAGGACAAAAACTGTCGCGGAGGCCCCTTAAATAAGCGACGGTCCCATATATATATGAGACCGTCCGAAAATTGAAGGACCGTCCCTTGCTCCTCGAGCTGGCTATAAATACCACACTATTTTTACACAGAAGAACTGATCATCTTTAGCACATAATTTTTGTTCTTTCCAAATCTCTCTTTTCACCTTCTTTGATCACATTAACTTGTTTGAATCTTGTTTAAATGTGATTCTTTCCTCCTCCCCTCAAGTGCAAAGAGAAGAACCTTCGTTATCATCTAGATACGAAGCTATGTAGTCGAGTTAGTCCAAGTGTAACATTGGTTACATATATATCGAGTCTATATCCTTCAATCATGTGTAATTGGGTAGATCCGACTTGTGTGTAAGTTCGGAATTGTGTAATGTGTAGATCTGGACGATGTGCAAGTCTGTGTGGTGTTGTATGTAGATCGGGTAGATAGTGTAGATCGGGTAGATCGTGTTGATCATGTAGATCGAGTAGATCGTGTAGATCGGGTTGATCATGTTGATCGTGTAGATCGGGTAGATCGTGTGGATCGGGTAGATCGTGGGTGGATTTGTTCTAGCCAAGATTAGAACTCGACATTCCGCTTAGTGTCGTAAATTGGTGTAAGCGTTGTTGTGTGGTTTTCTCCGCCTAAAGGGAGCTTGTTGATTAGTGAAGTAACTCTCGAGTTGGGTACTCGAGGAGTGGAGTAGGGCGAAGAGATGATTCGTGACCGAATTACAATAAATCATCGTGTCCGGTTTGCGTTTTCTCTACTTATCTCTTTACATTTCATTCTTGCATTTATCGCTTCACACTTATACTTGCATTGTACTTAGGTTTGTTTGGTTTGTTGCATGTATTGTGATCATGCTTGTGAAATTAACTAGTTAACTTAAAAATGCAAAACATAATAAAAGACCATTACCAGTCTCGAGCAAGCCACTGGTGGCGGTCCCGTAAATAGACTGGCGGTCTCAAATATATATGGGACCGTCCATACATATAAGGGACCGTCCACAATATGATAAACATGAACTCTAAATTTCTTCTATCTGTTTTGTATGATTGGTTCTCTATATTATGTTGATGACATGTGTGTCTTGGCTTGGTTAATATATTGTAATTAATTTCGTGAAATAATCTACAATATATAGTTGTTATAAACATCATAACCACTATTCATATTTAGCTACGCTTGATCATAAATTTGATACGAAAGATTTTTAGATTTTAAATAGAAACGTATTCACCCCTCCCCTCTACGTTTCTACAATTGGTTTCAGGAGCCACGTCGCTCTAGTTTTCAAAACAAATAGTTTTTAAAATAGAGTACGATCCTTGTATTAAATTTTTTATGAAGGGTGATTAAACATGAAAAATATTGTTGTTGCTTAATTCGTACTAGAATGGTTCATTCCTTGATTCGTACTAGTTTTGTTGGTTAAATGCACCTCATATACTAGCTTGAAGGTAAATCATCTAAAAAGCGTTTGGAAGTGTCATTATTTTCTTTTCTAACGTAAAACTTGCATTTTACTTTTTGTTTCGATTCGGATACTTCTAGTCAATAAATCTTTGGAAAATGGTGCCTTTATCCTTTCAAAATATTGATCTTAACTAAGTTTTGAAATGGGGAGGAAACTAT
Source organism: Chrysanthemum seticuspe (assembly GCA_019973895.1). Lineage (NCBI taxonomy): Eukaryota > Viridiplantae > Streptophyta > Magnoliopsida > Asterales > Asteraceae > Chrysanthemum > Chrysanthemum seticuspe. The sequence continues at coordinate 141,090,409 of BPTQ01000006.1, forward strand.
TTTAATTTAAAATAAAATCGATCTAATTATACATTGTTGTATCTAATACACAAAACAATGACGAATATTTTTATGTGTGTTATGCTAAATGATTATGCGTGTTTCCTTGTGTTTTAATTTTGTAGTCATTGCTACTTGTAATTGAGCTACTTATATACCTTAACACACGTGGCATGTACATTATTTTTCTGCCATTAGTTTTTCGAATTATGCCTAAATAGAACCTATGCTACATTTCTTGAGATTTCATAATTGTTCTTGCATTAGGCATATATCACTCTTCTTGCATATGTGTTTTCAACATGTCTTAGTAACCTTCTTAGGAATGAAAACTAAGTTGATTAATCATGTTTGTCAAAAGGCATTGTCTTACACAATTATCTTTTCAAAGGTTCAAGTGTTAAAATATGTCACCTCAAAACATTTAACACTTCATCAAAATTTAAACATGATTTCTAAATTATTACATGCTCTTATCTTGATTGGTCATGGGTTGTCTAAACAAGATAAAGATTTATAATAATACATTAGTATTTAAGTAAAATAAAATGTATTTTTGAACCTTGCATGTATTTGAACACACATAAATTGTTTCAATCATATAGTATTTTTCAAAAGTTGTGTGTTGTATAAAAATGGTTAGGATAATTATTTTCATACCCATGAAATGTTAAAAACTATGCATATTATACATAATGATAAATAGTTTTTCGTACACAAAAAAAATAAATTACAATCTTGAAGTTGTAAGTTAACATGTCATTAACCTCACACGCACAACTAGTATTAAAATTAATGGATCACATTCCATAAATATTTATTTATTAAAAATAGTGGTCGTGAGGGTCAAGAAAGATTTCGAATGTGTATCGATTCATTATTCAAATTATGATTGATATCATTGTGAAATATAATTGACAAGTTTTCAAGATTACATCAAATATAACAAAATGTATTATCTTGAACGTAAATATTCAATCACACTCGATTGTTATAAAAATAATGACGTCCTTCTCAAAGACGAAAAGAATATGCATTGGATCATAACTCACACTTGTGTTGATGATGTCATATTGAGTCTTCTTGTCCAATGGTTGTGTTCCAAACATCAAACTAATATGTTTAAAGATAATAAAATACACAACGAAGTAGGATTGACAACTTGGATGTTTCATCTGAAATACTCAAGTAATTTACTTTTGATACGCTTACACAGCGCGTTCGGGGTTAAAGGAACTTCCTTTTCGTCGAGCAAGTTTTTCAACACCCTAGGCAGTGAACCTAATCGTTGTAGTGTAGTACTAGGGTAAGCCACGGGAATTGATATCGTTCTCTAGGGGAATAGGAATGCTAGTGAGAAGTTACTACGCTAAGGTTGGGGTTGAGGAAAATTATTTTTTATCTTTTTATGTTTTTTAGGAAATTGAAAGGTACGAATCTCGGGGTTTAGATTTGGGGGTTGGTATTTCTACCGATTGCTTCTACTTATCTAATTATCTAAACTAAGGTGAGGGTAGTCTATGTCTATTGTTGTGTGCTCATATGATAGTTAAAAATGTATTTGCTTAGGCTTTATTACTCCCTAGTTATCTCCTATTGGTGGTTGAATTGTCACGTCCTTATTCTTAATTGCGTTGTGTTTCTAAGGTCGTAGGGTATGCGTTTATCCCTAACTCTTTGAAGCTACCAAAGGTTAACGACTACAAAATCTATAGGATTTATAAACTTTAACTCTAAGGTATTCTTTGGATGTATAGCCTACAATTACTATAGGTGATTATAAACTAAGGTTCAACAAAGATTAATCAAGCATTATTAGCACAACGAATGACCTATCGCAATACTAGATCAATCACAATTAAGATAAGAGACAACCAATCAATATTCAATAACTAAGTTTCATATTACCTAAGCAAACACACAAGTAAATTAGCCGGACATGGGGAACATGCAAGCATACACACAATCAATTGAAGACATAATTAAATTAATGAAGTAAAACACTTAT